>WNWK01008794.1:0-45000 GCA_009830355.1 Cherax destructor
TGTGAGAGAGTGTGGAGGTGTGTGTGTGTGAAAGTGTGTGTGTGAGGTGAGTGTGTGTGTGTGTGTGTGTGTGTGTGTGAAAGTGTGTGTGTGAGTGTGTGTGTGTGTAGTGTGTGTGTGAGTGTGTGTGTGTGTGTGAGTGTGTGTATGTGTGTGTGTGTGAAGTGTGTGTGTAGGTGTGTGTGTGTGTGAGTGAGTGTGTGTGTGTGAGTGTGTGTGTGTGTGTGTGAGTGTGTGTATGTGTGTGTGTGATGTGTGTGTGTGTGTGAAAGTGTGTGTGTGTGTGTGTGTGTGTGAGTGAGTGTGTGAGTGTGTGTGTGGTGTGTGTGTGTGTGTGTGTGTGGTGAGAAGTGTGTGTGAGTGTGTGTGTGTGTGTGTGTGTGTGAGAAGTGTGTGTGTGGTGTGTGTGTGTGTGTGTGTGTGTGTGTGAGTGTGTGTGTGTGTGTGTTGGTGTGTGGTGTGTGTGTGTGTGTGTGAAAGTGTGTGTGTGAGTGTGTGTGTGTGAGTGTGTGTGTGAAAGTGTGTGTGTGTGTGTGAGAGTGTGTGTGTGAGTGTGTGTGTGTGTGTGAAAGTGTGTGTGAGTGTGTGAGAGTGTGTGAGAGTGTGTGTGTGTGTGTGGTGTGTGTGTGTGAGAGTGTGCGTGTGTGAGTGTGTGTGTGTGTGTGTGTGAGAGTGTGTGTGTGTGTGTGAGTGTGTGTGTGTGTGTGTGTGTGTGTGTGTGTGTGTGTGTGTGAGAGTGTGTGTGTGTGCGTGTGTGTGTGTGTACTCACCTAGTTGTCACCTAGTTGTGGTTGCAGGGGTCGAGTCAAAGCTCCTGGCCCCGCCTCTTCACTGGCCGCTACTGGGTCACTCTCCCTGCGCCATGAGCTTTATCATACCTCTGCTTAAAGATATGTATAGAGCCTGCCTCCACTACATCGCTTCCTAAACTATTCCATTTCCCGACCACTCTGTGACTGAAGAAATACTTCCTAACATCTCTGTGATTCATCTGAGTCTTCAACTTCCATCTGTGTCCCATCTCTGGAACATTCTGTCTCTGTCCACTTTGTCAATTCCTCTCATTATCTTATATGTTGTTATCATGTCCTCCCTATCTCTCCTGTCCTCCAGTGTCGTCAGGTCGATTTCCCTTAACCTCCCCTCGTAGGACATACCCCTTAGCTCCGGGACTAGTCTTGTTGCAAACCTTTGCACTTTCTCGAGCTTCTTCACATGCTTGGCTAGGTGTGGGTTCCAAACTGGTGCTGCATACTCCTGTATGGGCCTAACGTACACAGTGTACAGGGTCCTGAATGATTCTTTATTAAGATGTCGGAATGCTGTTCTTAGGTTAGCTAGGCGCCCATATGCTGCAGCAGTTATTTGGTTGATGTGCGCCTCAGGAGATGTTCCTGGTGTTATACTCACCCTAAGATCTTTTTACTTGATTGAGGTTTGCAGTCTCTGGCCCCCTAGGCTGTACTCCGTCTGCAGTCTTCTTTGCCCTTCCCCAATCTTCATGACTTTGTACTTGGTGGGGTTGAACTCCAGGAGCCAGTTTCTGGACCAGGCTTGCAGCCTGACAGATCCCTTTGTAGTTCTGCCTGGTCCTCGTCCGATTGAATTCTTCTCATCAACTTCACATCATCTGCAAACAGGGACACTTCGGAGTCTATTCCGTCCGTCATGTCGTTCACAAATACCAGAAACAGCACTGGTCCCAGGACTGACCCCTGTGGAACCCCGCTCGTCACCGGCGCCCACTCTGACACCTCGCCACGTACCATGACTCGCTGCTGTCTTCCTGACAGGTATTCCCTGATTAAATGTAGTGCCTTCCCTGTTACCCCTGCCTGGTCCTCCAGCGTCTGCACTAATCTCTTGTGTGGAACTGTGTCAAACGCCTTCTTACAATCCAAGAATATGCAATCTACCCACCCCTCTCTCTCTCTTGCCTTATTGCTGTCACCCTGTCGTAGAACTCCAGTAGGTTTGTGACACAGGATTTCCCGTCCCTGAAACCGTGTTGGCCGTCGTTGATAAGCTCATTCCTTTCTAGGTGCTCAACCACTCTTCTCCTGACTATCTTCTCCATGACCTTGCATACAATACATGTCAGTGACACTGGTCTGTAGTTTAGTGCTACGTTCCTGTCTCCTTTTTTAAAAATTGGAACTACATTTGCTGTGTGTGTGTGTGTGTCGGGATCAATGTCCAATCCATCTCCTATAAACACCAGCTGTGTTGCTACACTATTCTATATGATATTTACATTGTGGGAACACCAGCTGTGTTGCTACACTATTCTATATGATATTTACATTGTAAGAACACCAGCTGTGTTGCTACACTATTCTACATGATATTTACATTGTGGGAACACCAGCTGTGTTGCTACACTATTCTATATGATATTTACATTGTGGGAACACCAGCTGTGTTGCTACACTATTCTATATGATATTTACATTGTGGGAACACCAGCTGTGTTGCTACACTATTCTATATGATAGTTACATTGTGGGAACACCAGCTGTGTTGCTACACTATTCTATATGATAGTTACATTGTGGGAACACCAGCAGTGTGTTGCTACACTATTCTATATGATAGTTACATTGTGGGAACACCAGCAGTGTTGCTACATATTCATATGATAATTACATTGTGGGAACACCAGCGTGTTGCTACACTATTCTTATGATAGTTACATTGTGGGAACACAGCGTGTTGCTACACTATTCTATATGATAGTTAATTGTGGGAACACCACAGTGTTGCTACATATTCTATATGATAGTTCATTGTGGGAACACCAGCAGTGTTGCTACACTATTCTTATGATAGTTACATTGTGGGAACACCAGCAGTGTTGCTACACTATTCTATATGATAGTTACATTGTGGGAACACCAGCAGTGTTGTACACTATTCTATATGATAGTTACATTGTGGGAACACCAGCTGTGTTGCTACACTATTCTATATGATAGTTGCATTGTGGGAACACCAGCTGTGTGGCTACACTATTCTATATGATAGTTACATTGTGTGAACAACAGCAGTGTTGCTACACTATTCTATATAATAGTTACATTGTGGGAACACCAACAGTGTTGCTACATATTATATGATAGTTACATTGTGGGAACACCAGCGGTGTTGCTACACTATTTATATATAGTTACATTGTGGGAACACCAGCAGTGTTGCTACACTATTCTATATGATAGTTACATTGTGGGAACACCAGCTGTGTTGCTACACTATTCTATATGATAGTTACAATGTGGGAACACCAGCAGTGTTGCTACACTATTCTATATGATAGTTACATTGTGGGAACACCAGCAGTGTTGCTCACTATTCTATATGATAGTTACATTGTGGGAACACCAGCGGTGTTGCTACACTATTTATATGATAGTTACATTGTGGAACACCAGCAGTGTTGCTACACTATTCTATATGATAGTTACATTGTGGGAACACCAGCAGTGTTGCTATATATTCTATATGATAGTTACATTGTGGGAACACCAGCAGTGTTGCTACACTATTCTATATGATAGTTACATTGTGGGAACACCAGCAGTGTTGCTACACTATTCTATATGATAGTTACAATGTGGGAACACCAGCAGTGTTGCTACACTATTCTATATGATAGTTACATTGTGGGAACACCAGCAGTGTTGCTACACTATTCAATATGATAGTTACTTGTGGAACACCAGCAGTGTTGCTACACTATTCTATATGATAGTTACATTGTGGAACACCAGCAGTGTTGCTACACTATTCTATGATAGTTACATTGTGGAACACCAGCAGTGTTGCTACACTATTTTATATGATAGTTACATTGTGGGAACACCAGCAGTGTGTTGCTACACTATTCAATATGATAGTTACATTGTGGGACACCAGCAGTGTGTTGCTACACTATTCTATATGATATTTACATTGTGGGAAAACCAGCTGTGTTGCTACATATTCTATATGATAGTTACATTGTGGGAACACCAGCTGTGTTGCTACACTATTCTATAGATAGTTACATTGTGGGAACACCAGCAGTGTGTTGCTACACTATTCTATATGATAGTTACATTGTGGGAACACCAGCAGTGTTGCTACACTATTCTATATGATAGTTACATTGTGGAACACCAGCGTGTTGCTACACTATTCAATATGATAGTTACATTGTGGGACACCAGCAGTGTGTTGCTACACTATTCTATATGATATTTACATTGTGGGAACACCAGCTGTGTTGCTACACTATTCTATATGATAGTTACATTGTGGAACACCAGCTGTGTTGCTACACTTTCTATATGATAGTTACATTGTGGGAACACCAGCAGGTTCTACACTATTCTATATATAGTTTCATTGTGGAACACCAGCTGTGTTGCTACACTATCTATATGATAGTTGCATTTGGAACACCAGCTGTGGGGGGGGGGGGGGGGGGGGGGGGCTGTGTTGCTACACTATTCTATATGATAGTTACATTGTGGGAACACCAGCATGTGTTGCTACACTATTCTATATGATAGTTACATTGTGGGAACACCAGCAGTGTTGCTACACTATTCTATATGATAGTTACATTGTGGGAACACCAGCAGTGTTTGCTACACTATTCTATATGATAGTTACATTGTGGAACACCAGCAGTGTTTGCTACACTATTCTATATGATATTACATTGTGGGAACACCAGCTGTGTTGCTACACTATTCTATATGATAGTTACATTGTGGGAACACCAGCAGTGTTGCTACACTATTCTATATGATAGTTACATTGTGGGAACACCAGCAGTGTGTTGCTACACTATTCTATATGATAGTTACATTGTGGGAACACCAGCAGTGTTGCTACACTATTCTATATGATAGTTACATTGTGGGAACACCAGCAGTGTTGCTACACTATTCTATATGATAGTTACATTGTGGGAACACCAGCAGTGTTGCTACACTATTCTATATGATAGTTACATTGTGGGAACACCAGCAGTGTGTTGCTACACTATTCTATATGATAGTTACATTGTGGGAACACCAGCAGTGTTTGCTACACTATTCTATATGATAGTTACATTGTGGGAACACCAGCAGTGTTGCTACACTATTCTATATGATAGTTACATTGTGGGAACACCAGCAGTGTTGCTACACTATTCTATATGATAGTTACATTGTGGGAACACCAGCATGTGTTGCTACACTATTCTATATGATAGTTACATTGTGGAACACCAGCAGTGTTGCTACACTATTCTATATGATAGTTACATTGTGGGAACACCAGCAGTGTTGCTACATATTCCATATGATAGTTACATTGTGGGAACAAAAGCAGTGTGTTGCTACACTATTCTATATGATAGTTACATTGTGGGAACACCAGCAGTGTTGCTACACTATTCTATATGATAGTTACATTGTGGGAACACCAGCAGTGTTGCTACACTATTCTATATGATAGTTACATTGTGGGAACACCAGCATGTGTTGCTACACTATTCTATATGATAGTTACATTGTGGGAACACCAGCAGTGTGTTGCTACACTATTCTATATGATAGTTACATTGTGGGAACACCAGCAGTGTTGCTACACTATTCTATATGATAGTTACATTGTGGGAACACCAGCAGTGTTGCTACACTATTCTATATGATAGTTACATTGTGGGAACACCAGCAGTGTTGCTACACTATTCTATATGATAGTTACATTGTGGGAACACCAGCAGTGTTGCTACACTATTCTATATGATAGTTACACTGTGGGAAGTAAGTTAGCTGTGTTTCCCTGTCATATTCCATTCCACTAGATGTGTCAGTCTGAATTGACAGACTTCACTAGTGTCAGCCTCAGCTGTCAGACTTCAGTGGTATCAGCCTGAGCTGTCAGACTTCAGTAGTATCAGCCTGAGATGACAGACTTCAGTAGTATCAGCCTGAGATGACAGACTTCAGTAGTATCAGCCTGAACTGGCAGACTTCAGTAGTATCAGCCTGAGATGACAAGACTTCAGTATTATCAGCCTGAGCTGGGAGACTTCAGTAGTATCAGCCTGAACTGGCAGTCTTCAGTAGTATCAGCCTGAGCTGACAGACTTCAGTAGTATCAGCCTGAACTGGCAGACTTCAGTAGTATCAGCCTGAGCTGACAGACTTCAGTAGTATCAGCCTGAGCTGACAGACTTCAGTAGTATCAGCCTGAGCTGGCAGACTTCAGTAGTATCAGCATGAGCTGGCAGACTTCAGTAGTATCAGCCTGAGCTGACAGACTTCAGTAGTATCAGCCTGAGCTGACAGACTTCAGTAGTATCAGCCTGAGCTGACAGACTTCAGTAGTATCAGCCTGAGCTGGCAGACTTCAGTAGTATCAGCCTGAGCTGGCAGACTTCAGTAGTATCAGCCTGAGCTGACAGACTCCAGTAGTATCAACCTGAGCTGACAGACTTCAGTAGTGTCAGCCTGAGCTGTCAGACTTCAGTAGTATCAGCCTGAGCTGACAGACTTCAGTAGTACCAGCCTGAGCTGACAGACTTCAGTAATATCAGCTTGAGCTGACAGACTTCAGTAGTATCAGCCTGAGCTGTCAGACTTCAGTAGTATCAGCCTGAGCTGTCAGACTTCAGTAGTATCAGCCTGAGCTGACAGACTTCAGTAATATCAGCCTGAGCTGTCAGACTTCAGTAATATCAGCCTGAGCTGTCAGACTTCAGTATTATTAGCCTGAGCTGACAGACTTCAGTATTATCAGCCAGAGCTGACAGACTTCAGTAATATCAGCCTGAGCTGACAAACTTCAGTAGTGTGCTGGAGATATTGTCTGTCTTACCACTATACATTCCCCTTCGTTACTGGATCAGTTAAGTGATATTCATTGTTAGATATGTCAAGCACATGTGACCCCACAAATACCCATGTGGTCCAACACATATTTGCCTCCAAGACACATGACCAACACCTTTGTGGTCTGATTTTCCTGCACATAAGAACGTTCATATGCCATGTGTTGCACATAGTGTGAGGTTGGTTGGTTAATTAATGGGGTTTAAAGTCTATCTACTACACGAGGGTCATTAAAGTTGGTTGGTTAATGGGGTTTAAAGTCTATCTACTACACGAGGGTCATTAAGGTGTCCCTCAGTTCGACCCACTTTATAATAATATCAAAACAGGTGTCTGTAATAGCAAATGTGAGTGATGCTGGTAGATCAGTCCCTGTGAAGGCTCGGTACTCCGTCCTCATCCTATGCGCGACACCAGACATGTCACTGGCAACATCTGCAGCAGACAATACTTATTCCGGAGCCAGGGAGTCGGGGGAGCGCTGGGAGTAGTAGTGCTGTTGGAGTGACGGGGGTCTCCACCACAACCCTCCAACAACTAGGTCAGCAGAAGTCTCCAACGAAGGACGTAATGGAGGTGCTTGTATTCTGAAGGATGAGTGAGGATGTTACAGTCCTGGAGGTGGGAAGTACAGTACCTGTACTCTGAAGGATGAGTGAGGATGTTACAGTTCTGGAGGTGGGAAGTACAGTGCCTGTACTCTGAAGGATGAGTGAGGATGTTACAGTCCTGGAGGTGGGAAGTACAGTACCTGTACTCTGAAGGATGAGTTAGGATGTTACAGTTCTGGAGGTGGGAAGTACAGTGCCTGTACTCTGAAGGATGAGTGAGGATGTTACAGTCCTGGAGGTGGGAAGTACAGTACCTGTACTCTGAAGGATGAGTGAGGATGTTACAGTCCTGGAGGTGGGAAGTACAGTGCTTGTACACTGAAGGATGAGTGAGGATGTTACAGTCCTGGAGGTGGGAAGTACAGTGCCTGTACTCTGAAGGATGAGTTAGGATGTTACAGTTCTGGAGGTGGGAAGTACAGTGCTTGTACTCTGAAGGATGAGTTAGGATGTTACAGTCCTGGAGGTTGGAAGTACAGTACCTGTACTCTGAAGGATGAGTTAAGATGTTACAGTTCTGGAGGTGGGAAGTACAGTGCCTGTACTCTGAAGGATGAGTAGGATGTTACAGTCCTGGAGGTGGGAAGTACAGTACCTGTACTCTGAAGGATGAGTGAGGATGTTACAGTCCTGGAGGTGGGAAGTACAGTGCTTGTACACTGAAGGATGAGTGAGGATGTTACAGTCCTGGAGGTGGGAAGTACAGTGCCTGTACTCTGAAGGATGAGTTAGGATGTTAAAGTTCTGGAGGTGGGAAGTACAGTGCCTGTACTCTGAAGGATGAGTTAGGATGTTACAGTTCTGGAGGTGGGAAGTACAGTGCTTGTACTCTGAAGGATGAGTGAGGATGTTACAGTCCTGGAGGTGGGAAGTACAGTGCCTGTACTCTGAAGGATGAGTTAGGATGTTACAGTTCTGGAGGTGGGAAGTACAGTGCTTGTACTCTGAAGGATGAGTGAGGATGTTACAGTCCTGGAGGTGGGAAGTACGGTGTCTGTACTCTGAAGGGTGAGTGAGGATGTTACAGTCCTGGAGGTGGGAAGTACAGTGCCTGTACTCTGAAGGATGAGTGAGGATGTTACAGTCCTGGAGGTGGGAAGTACAGTACCTGTACTCTGAAGGATGAGTTAGGATGTTACAGTTCTGGAGGTGTGAAGTACAGTGTCTGCACTCTGAAGGATGAGTGAGGATGTTACAGTCCTGGAGGTGGGAAGTACAGTGCCTGTACTCTGAAGGATGAGTGAGGATGTTACAGTCCTGGAGGTGGGAAGTACAGTGTCTGTACTCTGAAGGGTGAGTGAGGATGTTACAGTCCTGGAGGTGGGAAGTACAGTGCCTGTACTCTGAAGGATGAGTGAGGATGTTACAGTCCTGGAGGTGGGAAGTACAGTACCTGTACTCTGAAGGATGAGTTAGGATGTTACAGTCCTGGAGGTGGGAAGTACAGTGCCTGCACTCTGAAGGATGAGTGAGGATGTTACAACACAGAGAGTCATCTGAACAACGTCAACACACTTCAGGCAAGACAGTGATTGAGTGAATAATAGCGAATGTGTTTTCCTCTTCCCCTGTGGGAAAACTTGTGTATAAGAGCCACACACACACTCACACACACACACACACACACACACACACACACACTCACACACTCACACACACACACACACACACACACACACACACACAGAAAGTGGAATAGCCTAGAAAGCGACATAGTGGAGGCAGGAACTATACATAGTTTTAAGACGAGGTTTGATAAAGCTCATGGAGCAGGGAGAGAGAGGACCTAGTAGCAATCAGTGAAGAGGCGGGGTCAGGAGCTATGACTCGACCCCTGCAACCACAAATAGGTGAGTGCAAATAGGTGAGTACACACACACAGGGCAACTACCTGAGGTATGGAAGACAGCAAATGTAGTTCCAATTTTTAAAAAAGGAGACAGGAACGTAGCACTAAACTACAGACCAGTGTCACTGACATGTATAGTACGCAAGGTCATGGAGAAGATAGTCAGGTGAAGAGTGGTGGAGCACCTAGAAAGGAATGAGCTTATCAACGACGGCCAACACGGTTTCAGGGACGGGAAATCCTGTGTCACAAACCTACTGGAGTTCTATGGCAGGGTGACAGCAATAAGACAAGAGAGAGAGGGGTGGGTAGATTGCATTTTCTTGGACTGTAAGAAGGCGTTTGACACAGTTCCACACAAGAGATTAGTGCAGAAGCTGGAGGACCAGGCAGGGATAACAGGAAGGCACTACAATGGATCAGGGAATACCTGTCAGGAAGACAGCAGCGAGTCATGGTACGTGGCGAGGTGTCAGAGTGGGCGCCGGTGACGAGTGGGGTTCCACAGGGGTCAGTCCTAGGACCGGTGCTGTTTCTGGTATTTGTGAACGACATGACGGAAGGAATAGACTCCGAAGTGTCCCTGTTTGCAGATGATGTGAAGTTGATGAGAAGAATTCAATCGGTCGAGGACCAGGCAGAACTACAAAGGGATCTGGACAGGCTGCAAGCCTGGTCCAGCAATTGGCTCCTGGAGTTCAACCCCACCAAGTGCAAAGTCATGAAGATTGGGGAAGGGCAAAGAAGACCGTAGACGGAGTACAGTTTAGGGGGGGGGGAAGATTATTATTATAATCAAAAAGAAGTGCTAAAGCACAGGGGGCCAGAGACTACAAACCTCACTCAAGAAAAAAGATCTTGGGGTGAGTATAACACCAGGCACATCTCCTGAGGCGCACATCAACCAAATAACTGCTGCAGCATATGGGCGCCTAGCAAACCTAAGAACAGCATTCCGACATCTTAATAAAGAATCGTTCAGGACCCAGTACACTGTGTACGTTAGGCCCATACTGGAGTATGCAGCACCAGTTTGGAACCCACATTTATCCAAGCACGTAAAGAAGCTAGAGAAAGTGCAAAGGTTTGCAACAAGACTAGTCCCGGAGCTAAGGGGTATGTCCTACGAGGAGAGGTTAAGGGAAATCGACCTGACGACACTGGAGGACAGGAGAGATAGGGGGGACATGATAACGACATATAAAATACTGAGAGGAATTGACAAGGTTGACAGAGACAGAATGTTCCAAAGATGGGACACAGCAACAAGGGGACACAGTTGGAAGTTGAAGACTCAGATGAATCACAGAGATGTTAGGAAATATTTCTTCAGTCACAGAGTAGTCGGGAAGTGGAATAGCTTGGGAAGCGATGTAGTGGAGGCAGGTTCCATACACAGCTTTAAGAAGAGGTATTATAAAGCTCATGGCGCAGGGAGAGTGACCCAGTAGCGGCCAGTGAAGAGGCGGGGCCAGGAGCTATGTCTCGACCCCTGCAACCACAACTAGGTGAGTACACTCACACACACAAATACACTCACACACACACACATACACACACACACACACACACACACACACACACACACACACACACACACACACACACATACACACACACACACACATACAACAGGCCTAGTGTCTAATCGACATGTGCCTAGGACGAAATGGTAACTAACACACACACACACAATCACACACCAGGTTCCATACATAGTTTTAAGGAGAGGTATGATAAAGCTCATGGAGCAGGGAGCGTGACCCAGTAGCGGCCAGTGAAGAGGCGGGGCCAGGAGCTATGACTCGACCCCTGCAACCACAACTAGGTGAGTACATACAGATGGAACGTCAACCATTTTTTTTGGTCTTACTGCGTTGGTGTAGGTTTTTGGGGCTCTGGTTTTTAAGCTGATGTGGTTTTTGCTGGGTTATTAAAAGTGTTGTGGCCTTTTGGCCGTTTTTTTTAAAACCTCTTTTTTTTTTTAAAGTGTTGTGGTTTTCTGGCTGGTTTTTAAAGCGGTTTTTTTCGTGGTTTTAAGATGCCGTGGTTTTTATTGAGAAATTTCCCCCAACCCTTACGAGATAATAATAATTATAATATTAATAATAATAATATTATTATTATTATTAATAATAATAATATTATTATTATTATTAATAATAATAACAATAATAATAATAATAATATTAATAATAATAATAATAATAATAATAATAATATTAATAATAATAATAATAATAATGATAATATTAATAATAATAATAATGATAATAATAATAATAATATTATTATTATAATTATTATTATTATTATTATTAATAATAATGATAATGATAATATTATTAATAATAATGATAATAATAATAATAATAATAATAAAATAATAATAATAATAATATTCTTTCTTACTGCAGGTGGTCGGGAACAACAAGGGTGTATCAACCACAACAACCACCATCACCACCATCACCACAATCACCACCACCCCAACACCACCACCCCAACCCCTTCCACCACCCCTAACTCCCACCACTGCAACCACACCTCCCCCACCTCCAAACCCACAACCACCCCAAGTGGCCAACACTGTGGAGGCTCCGACAAAGTCTATCGGATAGATAAACAAGGCACGGAAAGGGAACGGTTGTATCGAGTCGACAAGACGGTAGACGAGAGAGGAAAGGTCACCTCAAAGGTGCTAGGCAAAGGTGGTTTTGGCACTGTTTACGCCGGCACCAGGATGAAAGATGGTGCCCCAGTGGCTATCAAACTGATAGCCAAGGATAGAGTTCCTGCATGGGGAGTGGTAAGTCTATTATCTATTGTAATCTATTCTCTGAATGACAGCTGAATGATTGTCTGGTTGACCAGGAAAGCACCAGACGAGCCTGGCCCATGGCCGGGCTCCGAGAGTAGTCAAACTCAAAACTCTTCAAAACACACACACACACACACACACACACACACACACACACACACACACACACACACACACACACACACACACACACACACACACACACACACACTGGAATGGATCAGGGAATACCTCACAGGGAGGCAACAACGGGTCATGGTGCGTTATGAGGTATCACAGTGGGCGCCTGTAACGAGCGGTGTACCGCAGGGGTCAGTCCTAGGACCAGTGTTATTCTTGGTATATGTAAATGACATGACGGACGGGATAGACTCAGAAGTGTCTCTGTTCGCAGATGATGTGAAATTAATGAGGAGAATCACATCGGAAGAGGACCAAGCAAGACTTCAAACAGACCTGGACAAGCTTGACATCTGGTCTAGCAACTGGCTTCTCGAATTCAATCCCACCAAATGCAAAGTCATGAAGATCGGAGAAGGGCAAAGAAGACCGCTGACAGAGTACAGGCTAGGCGGACAAAGGCTACAAACCTCGGCAAAGGAGAAAGACCTTGGGGTGAGTATAACGCCAAGCACGTCTCCGGAAACACACATCAACCAGATAACTGCGGCAGCATATGGGCGACTGGCAAACCTAAGATTAGCGTTCCGTTACCTTAACAAGGAATCGTTCAAGACACTGTACACTGTGTACGTCAGGCCCATACTAGAGTATGCAGCACCAGTCTGGAACCCACACCTGATCAAGCACGTCAAGAAATTAGAGAAAGTGCAAAGGTTTGCGACAACGTTAGTTCCACAACTCAGGGGTCTGTCTTATGAAGAAAGGTTGAGGGAAATAGGACTAACAACACTGGAGGACAGAAGGGTTAGAGGAGACATGATAACGACATACAAAATACTGCAGGGCATCGACAAGGTGGATAGTGACAGGATGTTCCAGAGATGGAACACAGAAACAAGGGGACACAACTGGAAGCTGAAGACTCAGATGAGTCAAAGGGATGTTAGGAAGCACTTCTTCAGCCACAGAGTAGTCAGGAAGTGGAATAGTCTAGCGAACGATATAGTGGAGGCGGGAACCATACATAGTTTTAAGACAAGGTATGATAAAGCTCATGGAGCAGGGAGAGCAGAGACCCAGTAGCGGACAGCGAAGAGGCGGGGCCAGGAGCTGAGTCTCGACCCCTGCAACCACAATTAGGTATACACACACACATATATAATATATATATATATATATATATATATATATATATATATATATATATATATATATATATATATATATATATATATATATGCAAAGATCACAGTAAACAGGTGATATCAAAATATGCAAAACAACCACTATGAAAAATAGAGAATTCCAAGCGCTCGTGACTACTCACATTATCAAGGAACTATAAAAGGAAACATGAGAACAAGGCTTATAAAGAGGCAGAATACACTCACAGTCACATCACACTAACAAAGACAACACCTCACAGTCACATCACACTAACAAAGATACACCTCACAGTCACATCACACTAACAAAGACAACACCTCACAGTCACATCACACTAACAAAGACAACACCTCACAGTCACATCACACTAACAAAGACAACACCTCACAGTCACATCACACTAACAAAGACAACACCTCACAGTCACATCACACTAACAAAGACAACACCTCACAGTCACATCACACTAACAAAGACAACACCTCACAGTCACATCACACTAACAAGACAACACCTCACAGTCACATCACACTAACAAAGACAACACCTCACAGTCACATCACACTAACAAAGACAACACCTCACAGTCATCCAACAAGACTACCTCAGCGTAACATCTCACGACTCTGTGAAGAGGAACATAAGAAAGGACCTGAAACTCTTCCCAAGAATTAAGATTAGTCCTATTTATCATTAAATTCTTCCCAAATTTTAATAATTATAAATGAATCCAATTTATATAAACCAAAAGAAATATTCATATTATTTTCAAAACTGCTTTTAATGAAACATGATTCTATTATATTCCTCTCAACCATGGACTTGCTTGATACAACCTTCTCAGCATTTTGAAAATCAATTGGATGGTTAAAATCTCTCACATGAATAAATAGAGCATTAGAATCTTGTCCAGTTCTAATGCTATATTTATGTTGTTTTAATCTTAGTTCAAGACTTTTACCAGTTTGACCATAATAAACTTTATCGCATACTTTACAGGGAATCTTATAGACACATCCGTCAGCATTTTGGGGGGAATTTTTTATCAAAAGTCTTTTTACTGTATCAAGATTTTTAAATACAACTTTGATATTAAAATTCTTAAGAAAGGAAGGCATATCAACCAAGTTTTCATGGTAAGGAGAACCAACATATTTTTGGTTGAATAAGGTTGGTAGCATTGAAAATTGGTTGAGCAAATATTCTGTTAGTGGACGATTGTGAAGGACCTGCTAGTATGGGCAACGGCCTGCTGCAGTGTTCCTTTCTATGTTCTTATGTTCTATGTCCTTGGATTGTAAAGTATTCTAGCTATTTAAAAGATTTACAATTATGTTTCTTGGGTATTTTAAATCATTAGCTATTTCATAAATTTTAGAGATTTCTTCATCTATGAACTCTGGACTACAAATACGTAAAGCTCTCAAAAACATAGAAGAGAAAACCGACACTTTAACTCTATCTTGATGTGAAGAGTAATAGTGTACATAGGAACAATTATTTGTAGGTTTTCTGTAAATTTTAAATTTAAAATCAATGTTACCCTTAATAATAAACACATCTAGGAAGGGCAATGAGTTATTTACTTCAAATTCATCATTCTCCTCCTCCTACTTCTCTTATACCAATCTTAAATTCTGGTATGACGGAAGCATAGTACCTCCCTGGATGGTTACTATCTACCATCCTACTACCTGTTTCTTACTAGTATGACAGAAGGATAGTACCTCTCTAGACCTAGGGACATTAAGCCTGTGAGAGAGAGAGAGAGACAGACAGAATTAGGTTTCCAGGCAGGAACTTTCTCTTTCAAAGCGAAAGTTAGAGCGAGGAAATGCATCCTGTCGTCATTCTTGTTTATGCACCTAATTTCTTCCTCAGGTATCCATTATTTAGCTCCTAATTTCTTCCCCAGGTACCCAAAATTTAGCTCCTAATTTCTTCCTCAGGTACTCATACCTTACCTCCTAATTCCCACCTCAGGTATCCAAACCTTATCTCCTAATTCCCTCCTCGGGTACCCAAACCTTAAATCCTAATTCCATCCTCAGGTACCCAAACATAAGAACATAAGAAAGGAGGAACACTGCAGCAGGCCTGTTGGCCCATACTAGGCAGGTCCTTCACAATCCATCCCACTAACAGAATAATTGCCCAACCTAATTTTCAATTCTACCCAAGAAATAAGCTTTTAAGATTCTATTAACTCAAGTGCGAGTCCCACTCAAATCCAACCCCTCTCACTCATGAATTTATCCAACCTAAATTTGAAACTACCTCCTAATTTCCTCCTTAGGTACCCAAACCTTACCTCCTAATTCCCTCCTCAGGTACCCAAACCTTACCTCCTAATTTCTTCCTCAGATACCTAATTTTGTCCTTTAAATATTTCTATTCACTAATTCAACTTATCTCTCTCTCCATTCCTTAGGTGAACGGCCAGAGGGTACCTATGGAGGTGGCGCTCCTACTGCGGGTGTCCCACGTTCCTCAGGTGGTGAGACTCTTGGATTGGTTGGAAAAGGACGACTCCTTCCTGCTGATCCTCGAAAGACCTAGTCCCTGTAAGGACCTTTACGACTATGTCACTGAGAGAGGTCCCCTACCTGAGGAGGAAGCTAGGGACCTGATGACTCAGGTGTGTGTGTAGGTCACCTGTTGACGTTTTGGGAAGTAGGTACCCTAGTGTGATGGAATTAAAGTGTGTGTGTGTGTGTAAACACTGGGGGAGTTGAATAATAGCACTAGGCCTTTCGTGTTGCAATCAACACATCATCAGGAGCTTGCAATGTTGCAGAAACTAGTAGGAAGACCAGGTAGAGAGAGATACCTAACACTTGTTCCTGTCCCTCCCTCAGGTGGTATCTATGGTACTGTCTTGCCACATGGCTGGAGTCATTCACCGGGACATTAAGGACGAAAATCTCCTGGTAACCACGGACAGACAAGGAAGAGTCACCCTTAAGCTCATAGATTTCGGCTCCGGAGCATTCTTCGTCAGAGATAAAATTTACACTGATTTTGAGGGTAAGTTTTGATCATATTATTATTATTATTATTATTATTATTATTATTATTATTATTATTATTATTTATATTATTAATAATAGTATCTTCCTTCTTCTCCTCTCTTTTTCTTCTTCTTCTAAGTTTATGGAGAAGGGTTAGGAAGGGATGGAAAACTGATGGATGTAATTCAAATGGGATATCCCCAGGAATATCAAATGGGATATCCCCAGGAATATCAAATGGGATATCCCCAGGAATATCAAATGGGATATCCCCAGGAATATCAAATGGGATATCCCCAGGATATTCCCAGAGGGTTATCAAATAATACGAAGAGGAAGGGAAAGCATAGAAAGAGCTATGTTGGTGGTCAGAAATTAGGATACCTAGAAGTAGGTGACTTCAGTGATTATGTAACAGGTACTGTAATGACCAGAGAGAACAGGTGCTCAAATGACATGAAAGATGTAGGTGATAGTTGAGGTGATCTGCAGTCTACCATAATGAAAGTGAGGTTGGTATTGTCATGTCCTGCCTGTGCAGTGGAGCATACCTGGGGTATACCTGGGGTATACCTGGGATATACCTGGGGTATACCTGGAGTATACCTGGGGTATACCTGGGGTATACCTGGAGTATACCTGGGGTATACCTGGAGTATACCTGGGGTATACCTGGAGTATACCTGGGGTATACCTGGAGTATACCTGGGTATACCTGGGATGTATACCTGGGTATACCTGGGATATACCTGGGGTATACCTGGAGTATACCTGGGTATACCTGGGTATACCTGGGTATACCTGGGTATACCTGGGTATACCTGGGTATACCTGGGGTATACCTGGGTATACCTGGGTATACCTGGGTATACCTGGGAGTATACCTGGGGTTCATACCTGGGTATACCTGGGTATACCTGGGTATACCTGGGTATACCTGGGGTATACCTGGGTATACCTGGGTATACCTGGGGTATACCTGGGGTATACCTGGGGTATACCTGGGTATACCTGGGGTATACCTGGGGTATACCTGGGTATACCTGGGGTATACCTGGGGTATACCTGGGTATACCTGGTATCCTGGGGCTATACCTGGGGTATACCTGGGGTATACCTGGGTATACCTGGGGTATACCTGGGGTATACCTGGGGTATACCTGGGGTATACCTGGGTATACCTGGTATACCTGGGTATACCTGGGGTATACTGATACCTGGGTATACCTGGATACGGATTGGATACCTGGAGTATACCTGGGGTATACCTGGAGTATACCTGGGGTATACCTGGAGTATACCTGGGGTATACCTGGAGTATACCTGGGGTATACCTGGGTATACCTGGGGTATACCTGGAGTATACCTGGGGTATACCTGGAGTATACCTGGGGTATACCTGGAGTATACCTGGGGTATACCTGGGTATACCTGGAGTATACCTGGGGTATACCTGGAGTATACCTGGGGTATACCTGGGTATACCTGGGTATACCTGGGTACATCTGGGGTATACCTGGAGTATACCTGGGTACATCTGGAGTATACCTGGGTATACCTGGGGTATACCTGGAGTATACCTGGAGTATACCTGGGGTACATCTGGGGTATACCTGGGTATACCTGGGGTATACCTGGGTATACCTGGGGTATACCTGGGTATACCTGGGTATACCTGGGTATACCTGGGGTATACCTTGAGTATACCTGGGGTATACCTGGGTATACCTGGGTATACCTGGGTATACCTGGGTATACCTGGAGTATACCTGGGTATACCTGGGTATACCTGGGTATACCTGGGTACCTGGATACCTGGAGTATACCTGGGGTATACCTGGGGTATACCTGGGTATACCTGGGTATCCTGGGTATACCTGGGTATACCTGGGTATACCTGGGTATCCTGGTATACCTGGGTATACCTGGAGTACCTGGTATCCTGGGTATACCTGGGGTATACCTGGTACCGGTATACCTGGAGTACTGTACCTGGGTATACCTGGGTATACCTGGGTATACCTGGGTATACCTGGGTATACCTGGGGATATACCTGGAGGTATACCTGCTGGTTATACCTGGGGTATACCTGGAGTATACCTGGATGGTATACCTGGGTATATACCTGGGGTTCGAGGTAGGCCTGGTAACCGGTAGTATTGACCTGGCACTGGGTATTACTGGATTGTTATACCTGTGGGTTTCAGGTCAACGCCCTGGCTTGACCCAGGTCAGGCCATGTTGTGTCCAGACACTGGAACACTTGGGTATCTTGTGGCATTGTTCAGTCAGCCACTGGCTTCTTCAGTCAGCCACTGGCTTCTTCAGTCAGCCACTGGCTTCTTCAGTCAGCCACTGGCTTCTTCAGTCAGCCACTGGCTTCTTCAGTCAGCCACTGGCTTCTTCAGTCTAATATTGAGAAGGATGGTTGGAGATCAGACGGAGATTGGGTGATCAGTCCCTCAAAATGCACACACACACACACACACACACACACACACACACACACACACACACACACATACACACACACACGCACACACACACCCACACCTGGTCAAGCACGTAAAGAAACTAGAGAAAGTGCAAGGTTTGCGACAAGGTTAGTTCCACAACTCAGGGGTCTGTCTTATGAAGAAAGGTTGAGGAAATAGGACTAACAACACTGGAGGAAAGAAGGGTCAGAGGAGACATGATAACGACATACAAAATACTGCGGGAATTGACAAGGTAGACAGTGACAGGATGTTCCAGAGAGGGAACACAGAAACAAGGGGACACAACTGGAAGCTGAAGACTCAGATGAGTCAAAGGGATGTCAGGAAGCATTTCTTCAGCCACAGAGTAGTCAGGAAGTGGAATAGTCTAGCGAAAGATATAGTGGAGGCGGAACCATACATAGTTTTAAGACAAGGTATGATAAAGCTCATGGAGCAGGGAGAGCAGAGACCCAGTAGCAGACAGAGAAGAGGGGGGGCCAGGCGCTGTGTCTCGCCCCCTGCAACCACAATTAGGTGTGTACAATTTGGTGTGTACACACACACACACACACACACACACACACACACACACACACACACACACACACACACACACACACACACACACACACACAGACACACCAGAGACAACTGTGCACAACATCACACAACACACAACACAATGGATACTTAGGAGAGAAACTTTGCCGTCACAGCTGACTTAGTAAAAACAAGGGAAAAGCAGGACTTAAAGACCTTTAGCATAGAGGTCACAGCTGACAGGCGTTAAACGTCACAAGCAGTTGAGGGAAATGGCACAGTTTAGCTAGATAGGACGACATCTCCAAACAGTTAAACTGTCCAAAAGCAGTTGAGATTGGGCCCAGAACGCTAGGACTTGATACCCCACACACAACACACGGCCAAACAACTCACTACAACCATATATATAAACAAACAATACACCACCACAGCCCATACACACGGTTATATAATCTGAATTTACTTACCGTGTGCCTGTTCCTCTGTCCTCTTTCCATTCCTTCTTTGTCTCCTCCTTCATTCTCTTTCTCCCCATCCTCCTATAGTTGTTGATGGTGGTAGTAGTGGTTGATGGTGGTAGTGGTGGTTGATGGTGGTAGTGGTGGTTGATTGTGGTAGTAGTGGTTGATGGTAGTAGCAGTGGTTAATGGTGGTAGTGGTGGGTGATGGTGGTAGTGGTGGTTGATGGTGGTAGTAGTGGTTGATGTTAGTAGCAGTGGTTAATGGTGGTAGTGGTGGGTGGTTGATGGTTGCAGTCGTGGTTCATGGTGGTAGAAGTGGTTGACGGTGGTAGATAGTGGTAGTGATGGTTGATAGTGTTAGTGGTGCTTGATGGGTGATGGTGGTAGTAGTGGTTGATAGTGGTAGTGTGGTTGATGGTGGTAGTAGGGATTGAGGGTGGTAGTGGTGGTTGATGGTGGTAGTAGGGATCGATGGTGGTTGATGATGGTAGTAGTGGTTGATGGTGGTAGTGGTGGGTGATGGTGGTAGTAGGGGTTGATGGTGGTATTAGTGGTTGATGGTGGTATTAGTGATTGATAGTGGTAGATAGTAGTAGTGGTGGTAGTGATGGTTGATAGTGGTAGTGGTGCTTGATGGGTGATGGTGGTAGTAGTGGTTGATAGTAGTAGTGGTGGTTGATGGTGGTAGTAGGGATTGATGGTGATAGTGGTGGTTGATGGTGGTAGTAGGGATTGATGGTGGTAGTGGTGGTTGATGGTGGTAGTGGTGGTCGATGGTGATGGGTGATGGTGGTAGTAGTGGTTGATAGTGGTAGTGGTGGTAGTGGTGGGTGATGGTGGTAGTAGTGGTTGATGGTGGTAATGGTGGTAGTAGTTGTTGATGGTGGTAGTGGTGGTTGATGGTGGTAGTGGTGGTTGATGGTGGTAGTAGTGGTTGATGGTGGTAGATAGTGGTAGTGGTGGTAGTGATGGTTGATAGTGGTAGTGGTGCTTGATGGGTGATGGTGGTAGTAGTGGTTGATAGCGGTAGTGGTGCTTGATGGTGGTAGTAGGGATTGATGGTGGTAGCGGTGATTGATAGTGGTAGTAGGGATTGATGGTGGTAGTGGTGGTTGATGGTGGTAGTGGTGGTAGATAGTGGTAATAGTGGTTGATAGTAGTAGTAGTGGTTGATAGTGGTAGTGGTGGTTGATGGTGGTAGTGGTGGGTGATGATGGTAGTAGTGGTTGATAGTGGTAGTGGTGGTTGATGGCGGTAGTGGTGGTTGATGGTGGTAGTGGTGGTTGATGGTGGTAGTGGTGGTTGATGGTGGTAGTGGTGGTTGATGGTGGTAGTGGTGGTTGATGGTGGTAGTGGTGGTTGATGGTGGTAGTGGTGGTTGATGGTGGTAGTAGTGGTTGATGGTGGTAGTGGTGGTCGATGGTGATGGGTGATGGTGGTAGTAGTGGTCGATAGTGGTAGTGGTGGTTTATGGTGGTAGTTATGTGTGATGGTGGTAGTAGTGGTTGATGGTGGTAGTAGTGGTTGATGTTGGTAGATAGTGGTAGTGGTGGTAGTGATGGTTGTTAGTGGTGCTTGATGGGTGATGGTGGTAGTAGTGGTTGATAGCAGTAGTGGTAGTTGATGGTGGTAGTAGGGATTGAAGGTGGTAGTGGTGATTGATAGTGGTAGTAGGGATTGATGGTGGTAGTAGGGATTGATGGTGGTAGTGGTGGTTGTTGGTGGTAGTGGTGGTTGATGGTGGTAGTTGTGGTTGTGCTGTTGACAGAGACTAATAGTGTCAAGTGTTGGGGCGCAACAGTATCCTGTCAACTAGAGAGAGAGAGAGAGAGAGAGAGAGAGAGAGAGAGAGAGAGAGAGAGAGGCAAGACTTCAAACAGCCAATAGGAGGAAAATCAAGTCAAAACCTCTTTCTCTGAATTAGTGAAGCCTCACCAGTAAACAGTGAGTGATATATATATATATATATATATATATATATATATATATATATATATATATATATATATATATATATATATATATATATATATATATTAAGTATATTTATCTTTGTCTTTGCAGGAACTAAGGTATACTCGCCTCCTGAGTGGATTCTGCACAACCAATACCAAGGTGTCCCCGCCACTGTCTGGTCCCTGGGCATTCTCCTCTACGACCTGGTCTTCGGGGACATTCCCTTCGAGTATGAGGAACAGATAGTGTCTGCTAGAGTACAGTTTCGTCTTCCGGTCTCCGAGGAATGCCAGTCTTTAATTCGCTGGTGTTTACGGGTTCGACCTAGCGATCGTCCCTCTCTGGAGCAGATCCTACAGCATCCTTGGTTCATGTTGCGCTCCAAGGATACCTTAACCAGATCCATCTCCACTAGGAGTGCTCCTGCAGTCACTCCTTCAGCCCTGGCTGCTGTGACTTCACCTGTCGGTTCCCTAGGTTCTGTCGGTTCATCTCACAGTTCCGGTTCGCTACCACCTACTCCCCGACCGCAGGAAAGACTTGACTTCAGCTCGACTTCGTCACAAGGAAGTCACGCAACTACATTGTGACGTCGGGGGCGCATAACCACCACCACCTAATTTATATTCGTGCCCAAAGAGGGCATCATACCCCAGCACCAAAGCCTTGTTGTACATTGTAGTGAGTCATTATGTACATAGCTTCATTATCACCCTATTCATTGTTCCGTTTTTTTTCATGACTAGGCTACGCGTCGTAGCCTCTCAGTCTAAATAGACAGCATTCTGATTAATTTTTAAATCATATTTAGGCTGTGTCCTGTGGCGGAAATCCTCTTCCGAGGCTTCGCAAGGGGCATAACCATTGTAACTGTAAATAAAACTGTGACAGTAGTATACAAGGGCCTTGTACCGACAGTATTTGGTGACTAGACGCAGGTTATCCTGTGACGTCGGGGGTGAACGCCCCCGTGACCAGGCCTGGAGATTTCCCACTCGCCATGACCCTTTTAAATGAAAATCAACTCTTATGTGACATTTATTTGTATACAAGGGCCTTTTACCGACAGTGCTGGAGACTAGCGGCAGGGGTAGAAATTGCGTCGATGTTTCGCTCTTTAGACGGGTGGAGAAAAGTGAGTAGTTGAAAGTGGGTGGAAATCACTTAGATGCAGCGGTGGTCTTGACGGGTTGCTTGCACGTTTCGACCCTGGACAGTGATAGAGCTCAGTGTCGAAATGTTGCACTCCATTGCATATTTTGTCTTCATGCTGTGTAGAACTACAAAGCTTAGTAAAGCTGTGTAGAACTACAAAGCTTAGTAAAGCTGTGTAGAACTACAAAGCTTAGTAAAGCTGTGTAGAACTACAAAGCTTAGTAAAGCTGTGTAGAACTACAAAGCTTAGTAAAGCTGTGTAGAACTACAAAGCTTGGTAAAGCTGTGTAGAACTACAAAGCTTAGTAAAGCTGTGTAGAACTACAAAGCTTGGTAAAGCTGTGTAGAACTACAAAGCTTAGTAAAGCTGTGTAGAACTACAAAGCTTAGTAAAGCTGTGTAGAACTACAAAGCTTAGTAAAGCTGTGTAGAACTACAAAGCTTGAGTAAGCTGTGTAGAACTACAAAGCTTGGTAAAGCTGTGTAGAACTACAAAGCTTAGTAAAGCTGTGTAGAACTACAAAGCTAGTAAAGCTGTGTAGAACTACAAAGCTTAGTAAAGCTGTGTAGAACTACAAGTTGGCTGTAGAACTAGAAGCTGTTAGAACTACAAAGCTTTAGAAGCTGTGAGAACTACAAAGCTTAGTAAAGCTCGTGTGAACTCAAGCTTTAGTAAAGCTGGTAGAACACAAAGCTTGAAAGCTGTGTGGAACTACAAAGCTGGTGAAGCGTTGTAGAACTACAAAGTTGTAGAGCTGTGTAGAACTACATTGCAAGCTTAGTAAAGCTGTGTAGAACTACAAAGCTTAGTAAAGCTGTGTAGAACTACAAAGCTTAGTAAAGCTGTGTAGAACTACAAAGCTTAGTAAAGCTGTGTAGAACTACAAAGCTTAGTAAAAGCTATAGTGAGAACTACAAAGCTTGGTAAAGCTGTGTAGAACTACAAAGCTTAGTAAAGTGTAGAACTACAAAGCTTAGTAAAGCTGTGTAGAACTACAAAGCTTAGTAAAGCTGTGTAGAACTACAAAGCTTGAGTAAAGCTGTGTAGAACTACAAAGCTTAGTAAAGCTGTGTAGAACTACAAAGCTTAGTAAAGCTGTGTAGAACTACAAAGCTTGTAAAGCTTGTAGAACTACAAAGCTTAGTAAAGCTTGTAGAACTACAAAGCTAGTAAAGCTTGTAGAACTACAAAGCTTGAGTAAAGCTGTGTAGAACTACAAAGCTTAGTAAAGCTGTGTAGAACTACAAAGCTTAGTAAAGCTGTGTAGAACTACAAAGCTTGGTAAAGCTGTGTAGAACTACAAAGCTTAGTAAAGCTGTGTAGAACTACAAAGCTTAGTAAAGCTGTGTAGAACTACAAAGCTTAGTAAAGCTGTGTAGAACTACAAAGCTTGGTAAAGCTGTGTAGAACTACAAAGCTTAGTAAAGCTGTGTAGAACTACAAAGCTTAGTAAAGCTGTGTAGAACTACAAAGCTTAGTAAAGCTGTGTAGAACTACAAAGCTTAGTAAAGCTGTGTAGAACTACAAAGCTTAGTAAAGCTGTAGAACTCAAAGCGGTAAAGCTTGAGAACTACAAAGCTTGGTAAGCTGTGTAGAACTACAAAGCTTAGTAAAGCTGTCGCGCAACGTCGCAAACCAAGTTGATTTTGCTCTCTCTGTTCCACAGTACAGGTCATGTGGTGGGTGTCTGTCTCTCTCTGTCTCTCTGACTGTCTCTGTCTCTCTCTGTCTCTCTGACTGTCTCTGTCTCTCTCTGTCTCTCTGACTGTCTCTGTCTCTCTCTGTCTCTCTGACTGTCTCTGTCTCTCTCTGTCTCTCTGACTGTCTCTGTCTCTCTCTGTCTCTCTGACTGTCTCTGTCTCTCTCTCACTCTCTCACTCTTTCTCTCCCCTAAATTACTATCTTTGCCTCAGACACCTAGATAGTACGGATAGTTCGTAAATCTAGGTAGTAGTAGTAACAGTAGTAGTAGATTGTCTTAAACTATAGACTATCAAGTCCTCTTCTGTCTGTCACTCCCCAGTACTACCGAGTACTTGTAAGCACTCCCAAATACTTTTAAGTACTCCCAAGTACTCTCAAGTACTCCCGAGTACATGTGCTTCTCTCCCTTCTTACAATCTTGGCCTCTTCACTTTCCCTAAATCTCTTTCCTCTTAAATCCCTTTCCCCTTAAATCACTTATCCAATCCCTTTGAACCCTTGCATTCCAAAGGGTTAAAACTCTTTCTTTCGTCCTAGGGGCACTGACCCCCTTTCTTTCTTCCTAAAGGTACTGACACCCTTTCTTTCGTCCTAGGGGTACTGACCCCCCTTTCTTTTGTCTTAGGGATCACTGACCCCCTTTTTTAGGCGCCCCCCCCGGGCCTGGTCCCAGACCATAATAAACCAGGGGCTACAGACCCATCCAGCACTACCTAATTTTTGTAGAATTTTGAGCCTTATTTATTGGTGAATTAAGACTCATTTCTCCTTCAGTGATTTTTTGGGGGAGATGTGAGAAAGTATTGTGGAATTTATTGTTTTACAATCGTGAATTTAAAAAAAAGTCATTAATATATAAAAAAAATCACGATTTGTTTTAAAACATGATTTTTCCCCCCAAGTGGCAACAACGTTTCGATCTAGAAAGAGAGCAAAACGTCTTATTTTAACTCAGTATAATTCGCAGTGACTGATAATACTATCGACTGGTGCTATAATTCCTTGCATATATAATTACTGTATTATACACTACTGTATTATACGCTACTGTATTATACACTACTGTATTGTACACCACTGTATTGTACACTACTGTATTATATACCACTATTATACAATACTGTATTATACACCACTGTATTATGCACTATTGTATTATATACTACTGTATTATACACTACTGTATTATACATTACTGTATTATACAATACTGTATTATACACTACTGCATTATACACCACTGTATTGTACACTACTGTATTATATATCATTGTATTATACACTACTGTATTATACAATACTGTATTATACACCACTGTATTATACACTATTGTATTATATACTACTGTATTATACACTACTGTATTATACACTACTGTATTATACATTACTGTACTATACACTACTGTACTATACGCTAATGTATTATACAATACTGTATTATACACTACTGTATTATACACCACTGTATTGTACAATGCTATATTATACAATACTGTATTCGATGATTGGAAATAAATCAGGCTCCGCGAGTCACGGGGGGGTGGGAGAGGAGTTCTTGCTCCGAGGGACTGGAGCCAGCCTCTCCACCTCTCCCCCCCTCCCAAGGGCGCTGTGTGACAACCCCCCCCCTTACGGGTTTAGCGCTTCCCAGCTACTGTATAAAGTAAATCAAGACGCCCTGTTGTAGTAAGATTGTATTTTTAACTGTGATGTATAAGTTATTATTATATATATATATATATATATATATATATATATATATATATATATATATATATATATATATATATATATATATATATATATATATATATATATATATATATATATATTATATATATATATATATATATATATATATATATATATATATATATATATATATATATATATATATATATATATATATATATATATATAAAACAAGTTGAAATTGTTTCCCCAAAAATTGAGACATTTTGTGGTCCCTAAGAGTTTATCGCTTCCCTGTATGGAGATAGCAGCTCCAGTTCCTGGGATGAAGAGCCCTGCAACAGTCTTCTTGTCATACTGAGTCGCTCTCCAGCCTCGCTGACTAATTTTAATGATTTAAAACACCATTTTTAATGTAATTAGGTCTTAAAATAATTAGTTCCTAATGTAATTAGGTCCTAGTGTAATTAGGTCCTAGTGTAATTAGGTCCTAATGTAATTAGGTCCTAGTATAATTAGGTTCTAGTGTAATTAGGCCCTAATGTAATTAGGTCCTAGTGTAATTCGGTTCTAGTGTAATTAGGCCCTAATGTAATTAGGTCCTAAAGTAATTAGGTCCTAGTGTAATTTGGTCCTAATATAATTAAGCTCTAATGTAATTAGGTCCTAGTGTATTAAGGACCTAGTGTAATTAGGTCCCCGTGTAATCAGGTCATAATGTAATTTGGCGCTTCAGATTTTTTGGGGTCACTGTGTCCAATTTTTGCCCCAGACACAGTCTGGTTGATCACACTGCCTCTATGACTCTTAGGTCCAAGAGAATTTGTTCACTGTGGTGTTTTATTTGTCAGGAAATGAGTGTTTAGTCCCGCTGGTCTTGGCTGAGTGTTGGCTAGACACTGGGGGGAGGTTTTGGTCACCTTATCGAGGCCTTCTACTGGCTTACCCATCACTTATCATTATTGTTTGTTTGAATTTAATACTCAGGGGAGACTCCTGGTATGAGTCTTCATATATCGACCACTCCTATATAACACCTCTAGACTCAACTAAATGATATATATATATATATATATATATATATATATATATATATATATATATATATATATATATATATATATATATATATAATGTCTAAGACTTGGCTGAATTATAGATAAGGACCCACAAGGGAGGAAATAGCTAACAGTTAACCATTGTAGAGCTAAGAACAGAAACAACACTGTATAACAACAAACCAGAGCAACACCCACTGGGTGTAACACCCACTTGTAACACCCACTTGTAACACCCACTTGTAACACCCACTTGTAACACCCACTTGTAACACCCACTTGTAACACCCACTGGGTGTAACACCCACTTGGTGTAACACCCACTTGGTGTAACACCATCCTACTGATGTCTTGCTGGTTCCTTAATGGGTTTAGGCAAATTTATCTAAATCTCTCTCAAGATTATCTTTGGTTAATGTGTTAATTTTGGAGCAAAATCAAATATTACCATATCAAAAATTCCATAATTTATGTATATATAATATATATATATATATATATATATATATATATATATATATATATATATATATATATATATATATATATATATATATATATATGAAGATCATCCCAGGCGTGTTGGCTGCAACACAGAGGCCTAGAGCTGTAATTCAACTTCCCCCTGTGGGTGTTTTGCATCCTGAAATGTGTATTTCTCAACCTATATACACTAAGATATGTATCTCTCAACGTATATACACTGAGATGTATATTTCTCAACATTTATTCTGTCTGGTGATAAAATTATCATCTACAGCCTTAATGACCCTCGTGTAGTAGATAGACTTCAAACCCCATTAACCAGCATAGCTTATGCTTCACATCAATATTTATATTATTTAATGTGAGATATATATATATAAATAAATATATATATATAAATATATATATATATATATATATATATATATATATATATATATATATATATATATATATATATATATATTAAAGCCTAATTTATTTTTTAAAAGATAGTGACCATTTTTATACATGATACTGTATTTTGAGAGAGAGAGAGAGAGAGAGAGAGAGAGAGAAAATGAGATATCTTTTTCATACGTTTTTTATGTGATTTCTTATTTTTTAAAGATAGTTCTGGAGTGTAAGTGGACGACAGTATTACAGTGACCTGCTCAGGGACTCTCACCTCTATGTCCTTAGTCACTAAGGCTCAATTTCTGTCTAAATTATCTCCACTTAGATCCATTTTGCAGTACTGAATTGTCCACACCATCTAATTTCTTCAATAATAATAATAATAATGATAATAATAATAATCAGAATAATAATAATAATAATTATTATTATAAGTAATAATAATGATGATAATAATAATAATAACAACTGAGCAGGTCACTTCCGGCGGCAGTGGCAAGCTCCTCTCCTGTCATGTGGCGCTAAATTCCCTAAGGTTTTAGCGCTTCCCCGTGAATCTGTCCTACCTGGAGCTTCGCCTCACTACCGCTGATAGATGTATCTATCGCCCCAGATCTATTGATCTATTGTGATTACCATATACGCTATTTTTTGGGGGAGAGAGGAAGAGAGTTTTGTTTGTAAGGAAAAATATTTTTGTAAGAAAATCAATGTGAAAATCCCGAATAAATTAATAAAAAAGAGTTTGAAGTACGTACGTTTGTTATTATCCATATATGACCCCTAGTGGTTTAGCGCTCTCCAGTATACATAACTGGATCATACTGACGGTATACAACACTGAAATACAGTTCCAATACACATATGCAACACCTGTGTATATTTGTATAATCTAGGCCTTTCGTGTTGCAATCAACACATCATCAGGAGCTTGCAATTTGCAGAAAAGATGAGAACGCCCTTGCTGTGGTGAGCAACATGAAAGGCCTAGAGCTATAATTCAACTCCCCCCGTGGTTGTTTTACATACTGTATCGCTTGTAAATATATATATATATATATATATATATTTTTTTTTTTTTTTTTTTCAACAAGTCGGCCGTCTCCCACCGAGGCAGGGTGACCCAAAAAGAAAGAAAATCCCCAAAAAGAAAAAACTTTCATCATCATTCAACACTTTCACCACACTCATACATAATCACTGTCTTTGCAGAGGAGCTCAGATACGACAGCTGAGAAAAGTCCCTCCCAGCTGTCACTATCTCAGACCCCTCCTTTAAAGTGCAGGCATTGTACTTCCCATTTCCAGGACTCAAGTCCAACTAAATCAATTAACTGGTTTCCCTGAATCCCTTCACACAATGTTACCCTGCTCACACTCCAACAGATCGTCATGTCCCAAAACCATTCGTCTCCATTCACTCCTATCTAACACGCTCACACATGCTTGCTGGAAGTCCAAGCCCCTCGCCCACAAAACCTCCTTTATCCCTTCCCTCCAACCTTTTCTAGGACGACCCCTACCCCGCCTTCCTTCCCCTACAGATTTATACGCTCTCCAAGTCATTCTACTTTGATCCATTCTCTCTAAATGACCAAACCACCTCAACAATCCCTCTTCAGCCCTCTGACAAATACTTTTAGTAACTCCACACCTTCTCCTAATTTCCACATTCCGAATTTTCTGCATAATATTTACACCACACATTGCCCTTAGACAGGACATCTCCACTGCCTCCAGCCTCCTCCTCGCTGCAGCATTTGCAACCCATGCTTCACACCCATATAAGAGTGTTGGTACCACTATACTTTCGTACATTCCCTTCTTTGCCTCCATGGATAACGTTTTTTGTCTCCACAGATACCTCAATGCACCACTCACCTTTTTTCCTTCATCAATTCTATGGTTAACCTCATCCTTCATAAATCCATCCGCTGACACATCAACTCCCAAATATCTGAAAACATTTACTTCTTCCATAATCCCTCTCCCCAATGTGATATCCAATTTTTCTTTATTTAAATCGTTTGATACCCTCATCACCTTACTCTTATCTATGTTCACTTTCAACTTTCTACCTTTACACACTCTCCCAAACTCGTCCACTAACCTTTGCAACTTTTCTTTAGAATCTCCCATAAGCACAGTATCATCAGCAAAAAGTAACTGTGTCAACTCCCATTTGCATTTAATTCTCCAAAATTTAATCCCACCCCTCTCCCCAACACCCTAGCATTTACTTCTTTTACAACCCCATCTATAAATATATTAAACAACCATGGTGACATTACACATCCCTGTCTAAGACCTACTTTTACCGGGAAGTAATCTCCCTCTCTCCTACACACCCTAACCTGAGCCTCACTATCCTCATAAAAACTCTTTACAGCCTTCAGTAACTTACTACCTATTCCATACACTTGCAACATTTGCCACATTGCTCCCCTATCCACTCTATCATATGCCTTTTCTAAATCCATAAATGCAATAAAAACTTCTCTACCTTTATCTAAATACTGTTCACATATATGCTTCACTGTAAACACTTGATCTACACATCCCCTACCCATTCTAAAGCCTCCTTGCTCATCTGCAATCCTACTCTCTGTCTTACCTCTAATTCTTTCAATAATAACCCTGCCATACACTTTACCTGGTATACTCAGTAAACTTATTCCCTATAATTTTTACACTCTCTTTTATCCCCTTCCCCTTTATATAAAGGAACTATACATGCTCGCTGCCAATCCCTAGGTACCTTCCCTCTTTCATACATTTATTAAACAAAAATACCAACCACTCCAGCACTATATCCCCCTGCTTTTAACATTTCTGTCATGATTCCGTCAATTCCAGCTGCTTTACCCCTTTCATTCTACGTAATGCCTCACGCACCTCCCCCACACTCACATCCTGCTCTTCTTCACTCCTAAACGATGTTGTACCTCCCTGGCCAGTACATGAAATTATCGCCTCCCTCTTTTCATCAACATTTAAAAGTTCCTCAAAATATTCCCGCCATCTACCCAATACCTCCAGCTCCCCATCTACTAACTCCCTACTCTGTTTTTAACTGACAAATCCATTCGTTCCCTAGGCTTTCTTACCTCGTTTATCTCACTCCAAATTTTTCTTGTTTTCAGCAAAATTTCTTGACAGAGCCTCTCCCATTCTTTCATCTGCTCTTCTTTTGCACTCTCTCACCACTCTCTTCACCTTTCTTTTACTCTCCATATACTCTGCTCTTCTACTAACACTTCTGTTTTGTAAAAACCTCTCATAAGCTACCTTTTTCTCTTTTATCACACCCTTTACTTCTTCATTCCACCACTCACTCCTCTTTCCTCCTGCACCCACCCTCCTATAGTCACAAACTTCTGCCCCACATTCTAATACTGCATTTTTAAAACTATCCCAACTTTCTTCAACCTCCCTCCCCCACTACTCCTACTTGCACTAGCCCACCTTTCTGCCAATAGTTTCTTATATCTCACCCTAACTTCCTCCTCCCTTAGTTTATACACTTTTACCTCTCTCTTACTTGCTGTTGCCATTTTCTTTTTGTCCCATCTACCTTTTACTCTAACTGTAGCTACAACCAAATAATGATCTGATATATCCGTTGCCCCTCTATAAACATGTACATCCTGAAGCCTACTCATCAACCTTTTATCCACCAATACATAATCCAACAAACTACTTTCATTACGTGCTATATCATACCTTGTATATTTATTTATCCTCTTTTTCATAAAATATGTATTACTTATTACCAAACCTCTTTCTACACATAGCTCAATTAATGGCTCCCCATTTACATTTACCCTGGCACCCCAAATTTACCTACTACTCCATCCACAACATTTTTACCCACTTTAGCATTAAGATCCCCAACCACAATTACTCTCTCACTTGGTTCAAAACTCCCCACACACTCACTCAACATTTCCCAAAATCTCTCTCTCTCTCTACACTTCTCTCTTCTCCAGGTGCATAAACACTTACTATAACCCACTTTTCACATCCAACCTTTATTTTACTCCACATAATCCTTGAATTTATACATTTATATTCCTTCTTTACCTGCCATAACTGATTATTCAACATTATTGCCACTCCTTCTTTAGCTCTAACTCTATTTGAAACCCCTGATCTAATCCCATTTATTTCTCCCCACTGAAACTCTCCTACCCCCTTCAGCTTTGTCTCACTTAAAGCCAGGACATCCAGCTTCTTTTCATTCATATATATATATATATATATATATATATATATATATATATATATATATATATATATATATAGCAACCACGGGGAGTTGAATTATAGCTCTAGGCCTTTCATGTTGCTCACCACAGCAAGGGCGTTCTCTTTTCTGCAAATTGCAGAAAAAAAGGAACACTGCAGCAGGCCTACTGGCCCATGCGAGGCAAGTCTAAGTCTCCCACCGGCTTAAGCCAATGCATCTGACCTAGTAGCACAAACTAGTCAGGTCCAACTCACACCCACCAGCACCCATTCATATATATACCTAACCTATTTTTAAAACTACACAACGTTTTAGCCTCTATAACTGTACTCGGGAGTTTGTTCCACTCATCGACAACTCTATTACCAAACCAATGCTTTCCTATATCCTTCCTGAATCTGAATTTATCCAACTTAAAGCCATTGCTGAGAGTCCTGTCAATACTGGATATTTTCAGCACGCTATTTACATCCCCTTTGTTTATTCCTGTTTTCCATTTATACACCTCAATCATATCCCCCCTAATTCTACGTCTTTCTAGAGAGTGCAGATTCAGGGCCCTCAGTCTATCCTCATAGGCAAGATTTCTGATACATGGGATGAACTTAGTCATCCTCCTTTGTACGTTTTCCAGAGCATTTATATCCATTCTGTAATACGGTGACCAAAACTGTGCAGCATAATCTAGATGAGGCCTAACCAAGGATATATAGAGTTGAAGAACAACCTGAGGACTCCTATTATTTATGCTTCTTGATATGAAGGCCAAGGATTCTGTTCGCTTTATTGCGAACACCTATGCATATATTTTTTTTTTTATTAACACATCGGCCGATTCCCACCAAGGCAGGGTGGCCCGAAAAAGAAAAACTTTCATCATCATTCACTCCATCACTGTCTTGCCAGAGGGGTGCTTTACACTACAGTTATAAAACTGCAACATTAACACCCCTCCTTCAGAGTGCCGGCACTGTACTTCCCATCTCCAGAACTCAAGTCCGGCCTGCCGGTTTCCTGAATCCCTTCATAAATGTTACTTTGCTCACACTCCAACAGCACGTCAAGTATTAAAACCATATTCCTCCATTCACTCCTATCAAATACGCTCACACATGCTTGCTGGAAGTCCAAGCCCCTCGCACACAAAACTTCCTTTACCCCCTCCCTCCAACCTTTCCTAGGCCGACCCCTACCCCGCCTTCCCTCCACTACAGATTTATACACTCTCGAAGTCACTCTGTCTCGTTCCATTCTCTCTACATGTCCAAACCACCTCAACAACCCCTCCTCAGCTCTCTGGACAATCGTTTTGGTAATCCCGCACCTCCTCCTAATTTCCAAACTCCGAATTCTCTGCATTATATTCACACCACACATTGACCTCAGACATAACATCTCCACTGCCTCCAGCCTTCTCCTCGTTGCAACATTCATCACCCATGCTTCACACCCATATAAGAGCGTTGGTATAACTATACTCTCATACATTCCCCTCTTTACTTCCATGGACAAAGTTCTTTGTCTCCACAGACTCCGAAGTGCACCACTCACCCTTTTCCCCTCATCAATTCTATGATTCACCTCATCCTTCATAGACCCATCTGCTGACATGTCCACTCCCAAATATCTGAATACATTCACCTCCTCCATACTCTCTCCCTCCAATCTGATATCCAATCTTTCGTCACCTAATCTTTTTGTTATCCTCATCACCTTACTCTTTCCTATATTCACTTTCAATTTTCTTCTTTTACACACCCTACCAAATTCATCCACCAACCTCTGCAACTTATATTCAGAATCTCCCAAAAGCACAGTGTCATCAGCAAAAAGCAACTGTGACAACTCCCACTTTGTATTTGCTTCTTTATCTTTTAGCCCAACACCTCTTGCCAAGACCCTCGCATTCACTTCTCTTACAACCCAATCTATAAATATATTGAACAACCACGGTGACATCACACATCCTTGTCTAAGGCCCACTTTTACTGGGAAATAGTCCCCTTCCCTCCTACAAACTCTAACCTGAGCCTCACTATCCTCATAAAAACTCTTCACTGCTTTCAGTAACCTTCCTCCTATTCCATACACCTGCAACATCTGCCACATTGCCCCCTTATCTACCCTATCATACGCCTTTTCCAAATCCATAAATGCCACAAAAACATCTTTACCCTTATCCAAATACTGTTCACCTATATGTTTCACTGTAAACACTTGGTCTACACACCCCCTACCTTTCCTAAAGCCCCTTGTTCATCTGCTATCCTGCTTTCTGTCTTACTCCTAATTCTTTCAATAATAACTCTACCATACACTTTACCAGGTACACTCAACAGACTTATTCCCCTATAATTTTTGCACTCTCTTTTGTCCCCTTTGCCTTTATACAAAGGAACAATACACGCTCTCTGCCAATCCCTAGGTACCTTACCCTCTTCCATACATTTATTAAATAATAGCACCAACCACTCCAAAACTATATCCCCACCTGCTTTTACATTTCTATCTTTATCCCATCAATCCCAGCTGCCTTACCCCTTTCATTCTACCCACTGCCTCAGTATATATATATATATATATATATATATATATATATATATAATATATATATATATATATATATATATATATATATATATATATATATATATATATATATATATATATATATATATATATATATATATCAGTGGTATGGTTTATGGGGAAAACAGTGAAGTCCCAGTGTAGTAATTTTATAAATTCTAGGAACTAGTAATAGGCAGAATAAGGTGGGTATTGGAAAGGCAGTGGCACTAGGCGACAAGGACAGTAATAGGTATAGTGGAAAAACAGAAATGAGCAGGAAGGGTAAAGAGAAAGGAGGGTCTTTAAATATTTATTACACCAATAGTCGTAGTGCTAGGAATAAGATGGATGAGTTGAGATTAGTTGCAAGTACGGGTAATATTGATGTTTTTGCAATAACTGAGACATGGTTTAATATGAAAAATCGGGACTTGCCTGCCGAATGTCACATTCAGGGTTTTAAATTGTTCCAAGTAGACAGAAGTATCGGGAAGGGGGGTGGGGTTGCACTCTATGTCCGTGATCATTTAAATTGTTGCATAAAAACGGGTATAAAGTCTGAAATAACACATACAGAGTCTGTCTGGATAGAATTTTCAGAGGGGTGTGAAAAATTGATTTTAGGCGTGATTTACAGTCCTCCAAACTTAGATAGGGAACAAGGGAGACTACTTTTGGAGGAAATTGTTAAGGATACAAGGCACGCTAACGTAGTAATTCTAGGGGACTTTAACTTTAGTCAGATTGATTGGAATTTCTTGACAGGGAATTTAGAATCTAACGACTTTTTAGAAGTAGTTCAGGATTGCTTTTTGAAGCAGTTTGTGACAGAACCTACAAGGGGAAATAACCTACTTGACTTGGTTCTGGCAAGCAAGGAATCCCTTGTTAATAATTTAGAAATTACAGAGGAACTCGGCTCAAGCGACCACAAGTTAATTACCTTTAGCATTGAATGGATGTATGATAGTAGGGATAATTCAGTAACGGTCCCAGATTTTCGCTTAGCAGATTATAATGGACTTAGAGAACACTTATCAACTGTGGACTAGGGTGACGAAGAGAGGTATCAATATGACAGTTTTCTTAACACTATACAGGCTGCCCAAAGAACATTTATCCCGTATAAAGAAATTAGATCAAGTAGAAATGACCCAAAATGGATGAATAATAGGCTCAAGTATCTTTTAGGGCAGAAGCAAGGAATTTATAGGCGCATAAAAAGAGGTGAGGGTCATCTTATAAATCAGTATACTGACATTAAGAGGGACGTTAAAAAGGGAATAAGAAAAGCTAAACGGGACTATGAAATTAAAGTTGCTAGGGATTCAAAAACTAACCCAAAAAGTTTTTTCCAGGTTTATAGAACAAAAGTTAGGGATAAGATAGGTCCCCTTAAAAATAACTTTGGGCATCTTACTGACAAGGAGAATGATATGTGCTCTATTTTTAATAATTATTTTCTCTCGGTTTTCACACAGGAAGACATTAATAATATCCCAGTAATTAATTTTTACAGAGGCCCAGAAGAAGATAAATTATGTAATATCACAGTCACTAGCGAAATGATTATGAAACAACTAGACCGATTAAAACAAAATAAATCGCCGGGTCCTGATGAGCTTTTTGCAAGGGTTCTTAAGGAATGCAAAATGGAACTCTGTGAACCATTATCTAACATTTTTAATTTATCTCTTCAAACAGGTGTAGTGTCTGATATGTGGAAGATGGCTAATGTAATTCCTATTTTTAAAGCAGGGGACAAGTCACTACCGTCGAATTACCGCCCAATGAGCCTGACCTCAATTGTAGGCAAATTACTAGAGTCAATTATAGCTGATATTATTAGAAGCCATCTAGATAACCATAATTTGATTATTGATACTCAGCATGGATTCACGAGGGGCCGTTCCTGCCTAACTAATTGATTAACCTTCTTCGGTAAAGCTTTTGAGGCTGTTGATCACGATAAAGAATTCGATATTGTTTATTTAGACTTTAGTAAGGCTTTTGATAGAGTACCGCACCAGAGACTGTTAGAGAAAGTGGCAGCTCATGGCATTGGGGGAAAAGTGCTGTCATGGATCGAGTCATGGCTCATCAATAGGAAGCAGAGAGTGTGCATAAATGGGGTTAAATCCGAATGGGGACTTGTAACAAGTGGTGTTCCACAGGGATCAGTCTTAGGCCCATTGTTATTTATAATATATATCAATGACCTTGATGAGGGAATTACTAGTGATATGAGCAAATTCGCCGACGACACGAAGATAGGTAGGATAATTGATTCAAACATAGATGTCATAGAACTTCAGGAAGATTTAGACAAACTTAATTCGTGGTCAGAAAAGTGGCAGATGCAGTTCAATGTAGATAAATGCAAGGTTCTGAAGCTCGGGAGTGTCCATAACCCAAGCACTTATAAGTTAAATAACGTAGAACTTAGCCATACAGATTGCGAGAAGGACTTGGGGGTGATGGTAAGCAGCAACCTTAAACCAAGACAGCAATGCCTAAGCGTACGTAATAAGGCAAATAGATTACTAGGATTTATATCAAGAAGTGTTAGCAACAGAAGTCCAGAGGTTATATTACAGCTTTATACATCATTAGTAAGGCCTCACCTAGATTACGCAGCTCAGTTCTGGTCTCCATGTTACAGAATGGACATAAATTCGTTGGAAAACATTCAGCGTAGAATGACTAAATTAATACATAGCATTAGAAATCTTCCTTACGAAGAAAGATTGAAGAGCCTTAAATTACATTCACTTGTAAGACGTAGAATGAGGGGAGACATGATCGAGGTATACAAGTGGAAAATGGGTATTAACAAAGGGGATATAAATAAGGTCTTGAGGATATCTCTCCAAGAGAGAACCCGCAATAATGGATTCAAGTTAGATAAGTTTAGATTTAGAAAGGATATAGGAAAGTATTGGTTTGGAAATAGGGTAGTTGATGAGTGGAACAGTCTGCCTAGTAGGGTTATTGAAGCTAGGACCTTGGGTAGTTTTAAAATTAGGTTGGATAAATTCATGAGTGAGAGGGGTTGGATTGGAGTGGGAATTGCACATGAGTAAATAAAATTATCAAAGCTTATTTCTTAGGTAGCATTGAAAATTAGGTTGAACAAATATTCTGTTAGTGGGATGGAATGTGAAGGACCTGCCTAGTATGGGCCAACAGGCCTGCTGCAGTGTTCCTCCTTTCTTATGTTCTTATATATATATATATATATATATATATATATATATATATATATATATATATATATATATATATATATATATATATATATATATATATATATATATATATATATATTATTTTTAAAATTTTCTTTGTACGATCGCTTGTTGAGTGGTTAAGGCAATGTTAACATTGTTGTCTCTTAAGACTAGTTACCACTCAAGACCAGTGTAGCTGAAAGAGGCTCAGTTCCCTTGGAATACAAAAAAAATGGAGAACCTACCCACTCATGCAGCACCTGGACTGGGTTCGTGGAATTCCTTATATATCAAGAAGTGTAAAATACCTTGATCACTCAGTGTGCTTAGTAAGAGAACTTCAAGGTGACATACCACACACATTAAACAATCCAGACATAGCTCCTTTGTGTAATAACAATAATAATAATAATAATGTTTATTTCTAGCATTACATGATACAACTTATACAGACCATAGCTGACATCAGTGACATACTATATAATAATAATAATAATAATAATAATAATAATAATAATAATAATAATAATAATAATATTATTATTATTATTATTATTATTATTATTATTAATGTTTACTTCTAGCAGTACATGGTACAACTTATACAGACCATAGCTGACACCAATGACATACTATATAGAAAGTTCCTGGTTACGTAGAGCATTTCCCGCAACTTAAGTTAATTTTGTCCCCCAGGATGCCATCCACACCAGTCCACTAACACTCAGGTACCTATTTTACTGCTAGGTGAACAAGGACAGCAGGTGTAAGGTGACTAACACACAGGTACCTTCTTACTGCTAGGTAAACAGTGACAGCAAGTGTCTTTAGGACATACGTCTTAATGTTTCTACCCGTACCGGGGATCGAACCACGAACCTCAGTGTGTGAGGCGAGTGCGCTACCAACCCAGCCACGGGGCATAAGGGAGGTAAGTTGGTGCAGGTGTACAATAAGAATCAGACACATGTACAACATCTGTAGACGTTTCGCTCTCCAGCGGCTTTATCAATACAAGTATATAATGTGTGGATCTATATACAAAGGATAAGGTAATCAGACCCTCATTCTTCAAGACTACGGTGCTGGGGACTGATTACCTCGTCTTTTGTATATAGTTCTACAGTCTTCACATTACGTCCTTGTATTGATAAAGTCACTGGATGATGAAATGTTTCACCTACACAGTGGGCTTCTTCAGTCAAATACAAAGGTAACAGTAGTAATGGAATAAAGATGGGTAATCAGTCCCTCTATATTTCATCACTACTCCTGCCTCTGTTTTCGACTGAAGAAGCCCACTGTTGGACATGGGACTCAGTCTCCAACCTGGGAGTAGCAGAAAGGCCCACAAATGACCTTTTGAAAAAGGTCTACCATGGTCATTTGCATTTCTGAACTCTATATACGCATCTCCCTAGAATGTTAAGGAGATATTGAACGAAGCGTATATGCATAACATACGCATGTACCAGTGTGTATACGCATAACATACGCATGTACCAGTGTGTATACGCATAACATACGCATGTACCAGTGTGTATACGCATAACATACGCATGTACCAGTGTGTATACGCATAATATACGCATGTACCAGTGTGTATACGCATAACATACGTATGTACCAGTGTGTATACGCATAACATACGCATGTACCAGTGTGTATACGCATAACATACGCATGTACCAGTGTGTATACGCATAACATACGCATGTACCAGTGTGTATACGCATAACATACGCATGTACCAGTGTGTATACGCATAACATACGTATGTCCCACCGCATATGCATAACATACGCATGTCCCAGCGTATATATAACATAACATACACATGTGTCAGCGTATATACAACATAACATACCCATGTCCCAACGTATATACAGCATAACATAGCATGTGTCAGCGTATATGCATAACATACGCATGTCCCAGTGTGAATACGCATAACATGTGCATGTCCCAACGTATATGCATAACATACGCATGTCCCAGCATCTATACAACATAACATACGCATTTCCCAGCATATACGCATAACATACGCATGTCCCAGCATACATACAACGATATCTATTTCATGTTATATCCAGGTGTTACTATACAATTGTTATTTAGTGTCACTATCACTGTGAGTTGTTCAATTATTATTATTATTATTATTATTTTTATTATTATTATTATTATTATTATTATTATTATTATTATTATTATTATTATTATTATTATTATTATTATTATTATTATTATTATTATTATTATTATTATTATTATTATTATTATTATTATTATTATTATTATTATTATTATTATTATTATTATTATTATTAATCCACTGTAATGGAGAAGAGCTCCAATACAGTGGGTCAAGAGCCCTTCTACCCTCCTCAACAAAAGCCGGATAACTTTCCCTCTGAGAAGCCGCACCTAAGACGACACCTAACAACTCATCTACCTACGTGGCAGGTACCTCAGGAGCGACTCAGGTACATGTATAATTAATGGGCACCTAAAAATATCCGTGGGGGGCGGCACGTCGTTCCTCAGGTGCCAGGGGAGGGTAACATATCGGCCGATTCCCACCAAGGCAGGGTGGCCCGAAAAAGAAAAACATTCGTCATCATTCACTCCATCACTGTCTTGCCAGAGGGGTGCTTTACACTACAGTTATAAAACTGCAACATTAACACCCCTCCTTCAGAGTGCAGACACTGTACTTCCCATCTCCAGGACTCAAGTTCGGCCTGCCGGTTTCCCTGAATCCCTTCATAAATGTTACTTTGCTCACACTCCAACAGCACGTCAAGTATTAAAAACCATTTGTCTCCATTCACTCCTATCAAATACGCTCACACATGCTTGCTGGAAGTCCAAGCCCCTCGCACACAAAACTTCCTTTACCCCCTCCCTCCAACCTTTCCTAGGCCTACCCCTACCCCGCCTTCCCTCCACTACAGATTTATACACTCTCGAAGTCACTCTGTCTCGTTCCATTCTCTCTACATGTCCAAACCACCTCAACAACCCCTCCTCAGCTCTCTGGATAATAGTTTTGGTAATCCCGCACCTCCTCCTAATTTCCAAACTCCGAATTCTCTGCATTATATTCACACCACACATTGACCTCAAACATGACATCTCCACTGCCTCCAGCCTTCTCCTCGTTGCAACATTCATCACCCATGCTTCACACCCATATAAGAGCGTTGGTATAACTATACTCTCATACATTCCCCTCTTTACTTCCATGGACAAAGTTCTTTGTCTCCACAGACTCCGAAGTGCTCCACTCACCCTTTTCCCCTCATCAATTCTATGATTCACTTCATCCTTCATAGACCCATCTGCTGACATGTCCACTCCCAAATATCTGAATACATTCACCTCCTCCATACTCTCTCCCTCCAATCTGATATCCAGTCTTTCGTCACCTAATCTTTTTGTTATCCTCATCACCTTACTCTTTCCTATATTCACTTTCAATTTTCTTCTTTTACATACCTTACCAAATTCATCCACCAACCTCTGCAACTTCTCTTCAGAATCTCCCAAAAGCACAGTGTCATCAGCAAAAAGCACCTCTATAAATATATCTATAAATATATATTGAACAACCACGGTGACATCACACATCCTTGTCTAAGGCCTACTTTTACCGATAAATAATCTCCCTCTCTCCTACACACTCTAACCTGAGTCTCACTATCCTCATAAAAGCTCTTCACTGCTTTCAGTAACCTACCTCCTATTCCATGCACCTGCAGCATCTGCCACATTGCCTCCCTATCCACCCTATCATACATACGCTTTTTCCAAATCCACAAATGCCACAAAAACCTCTTTACCCTTATCCAAATACTGTTCACCTATATGTTTCACTGTAAACACTTGGTCTACACACCCCCTACCTTTCCTAAAGCCACCTTGTTCATCTGCTATTCTGCTCTCCGTCTTACTCTTAATTCTTTCAATAATAACTCTACCATACACTTTTCCTGGTATACTCAACAGACTTATTCCCCTATAATTTTTGCACTCTCTTTTGTCCCCTTTGCCTTTATACAAAGGAACAATACACGCTCTCTGCCAGTCCCTAGGTACCTTACCCTCTTCCATACATGTATTAAATAATAGCACCAACCACTCCAAAACTATATCTCCGCCTGCTTTTAACATTTCTACCTTTATCCCATCAATCCCAGCTGCCTTACCCCCTTTCATTCTACCCACTGCCTCACGAACTTCCCCCACACTCACAACTGGCTCTTCCACACTCCTACAAGATGTTATTCCTCCTTGCCCTACACACGAAATCACAGCTTCACTGTCTTCATCAATATTTAACAACTCCTCAAAATATTCCCTCCATCTTCCCGATACCTCTAACTCTCCATTTAATAACTCTCCTCTCCTATTTTTAACTGTCAAATCCATTTGTTCTCTAGGCTTCCTCAACTTATTAATCTCACTCCAAAACTTTTTCTTATTTTCAACAAAATTTGTTGATAACATCTCACCCACTCTCTCATTTGCTCTCTTTTTACATTGCTTGACCACTCTTTTAACCTCTCTTTTTCTCTCCATATACTCTTCCCTCCTTGCATCACTTCTACTTTGTAAAAACCTCTCATATGCTAACTTTTTCTCCCTTACTACTCTCTTTACATCATCATTCCACCAATCACTCTTCTTCCCTCCCGCACCCACTTTCCTGTAACCACAAACTTCTGCTGAACATTCTAACACTACATTCTTTAACATACCCCATACATCTTCGACCCCATTGCCTACACTCTCACTAGCCCATCTATCCTCCAATAGTTGTTTATATCTTACCCTAACTGCCTCCTCTTTTAGTTTATAAACCTTCACCTCTCTCTTACTTACTGATTCGATTTTCCTTGTATCCCATCTACCTTTTACTCCCACTTTAGCTACAACTAAAAAGTGATCTGATATATCTGTAGCCCCTCTATAAACATGTACATCCTGAAGTCTACTCAACAGTCTTTTATCTACCAATACATAGTCCAACAAACTACTGTCATTACGCCCTACATCATATCTTGTATACTTATTTATCCTCTTTTTCTTAAAATATGTATTACCTATAACTAAACCCCTTTCTATACAAAGTTCAATCAAAGGGCTCCCATTATCATTTACACCTGGCACCCCAAACTTACCTACCACACCCTCTCTACATGTTTCTCCCACTTTAGCATTTAGGTCCCCTACCACAATTACTCTCTCATTTGGTTCAAAAGTTCCTATACATTCGCTTAACATCTCCCAAAATCTCTCTCTCTCCTCTACACTAGAGCTTCTCCAGGTGCATACACGCTTATTATAACCCACTTTTCGCATCCAACCCTTATTTTAATCCACATAATCCTTGAATTTACACATTAGGGCTGTTAGGGCTTTAAACTAGAAAAAGTTAGTGGTATGGGTTATGGGGGGAAAACAGTGAAGTCCCAGTGTAGTAATGTTATAAATTCTAGGGGAACTAGTAATAGGCAGAATAAGGTGGGTATTGGAAAGCCAGTGGCACTAGGTGACAAGGACAGTAATAGGTATAGTGGAAAAACAGAAATGAGCAGGAAGGGTAAAGAGAAAGGAGGGTCTTTAAATGTATATTACACCAATAGTCGTAGTGCTAGGAATAAGATGGATGAGTTGAGATTAGTTGCAAGTACGGGTAATATTGATGTTTTTGCAATAACTGAGACATGGTTAAATATGAAAAATCGGGACTTGCCTGCCGAATGTCACATTCAGGGTTTTAAATTGTTCCAAGTAGACAGAAGTATCGGGAAGGGGGGTGGGGTGGCACTCTATGTCCGTGATCCTTTAAATTGTTGCATAAAAACGGGTATAAAGTCTGAAATAACACATACAGAGTCTGTCTGGATAGAATTTTCAGAGGGGTGTGAAAATTTGATTTTAGGCGTGATTTTCCGTCCTCCAAACTTAGATAGGGAACAAGGGAGACTACTTTGGGAGGAAATTGTTAAGGCCACAAGGCATGATAACGTAGTAATTCTAGGGGACTTTAACTTTAGTCAGATTGATTGGAATTTCTTGACAGGGAATTTAGAATCTAACGACTTTTTAGAAGTAGTTCAGGATTGCTTTTTGAAGCAGTTTGTGACAGAACCTACAAGGGGAAATAACCTACTTGACTTGGTTCTGGCAAGCAAGGAATCCCTTGTTAATAATTTAGAAATTACAGAGGAACTCTGCTCAAGCGACCACAAGTCAATTACCTTTAGCATTGAATGGATGTATGATAGTAGGGATAATTCAGTAACGGTCCCAGATTTTCGCTTAGCAGATTATAATGGACTTAGAGAACACTTATCAACTGTGGACTAGGGTGACGAAGAGAGGTATCAATATGACAGTTTTCTTAACACTATACAGGCTGCCCAAAGAACATTTATCCCGTATAAAGAAATTAGATCAAGTAGAAATGACCCAAAATGGATGAATAATAGGCTCAAATATCTTTTAGGGCAGAAGCAAGGAATTTATAGGCGCATAAAAAGAGGTGAGGG
>WNWK01008794.1:50000-81780 GCA_009830355.1 Cherax destructor
TCATCCAGGGCTACGTAGCATCATCCAGAGTTATGTAGCATCATCCAGAGTTATGTAGCATCATCCAGGGCTACGTAGCATCATCCAGCGCTACGTAGCATCATCCAGGGCTACGTAGCATCATCCAAGGCTACGTAGCATCATCCAGGGCTATGTAGCATCATCCAGAGTTATGTAGCATCATCCAGGACTACGTAGCATCATCCAGGGCTACGTAGCATCATCCAGGGCTACGTAGCATCATCCAGAGTTATGTAGCATCATCCAGAGTTATGTAGCATCATCCAGAGCTACGTAGCATCATCCAGGGCTACGTAGCATCATCCAGGGCTACGTAGCATCATCCAGGGCTACGTAGCATCATCCAGGGCTACGTAGCATCATCCAGGGCTACGTAGCATCATCCAGAGCTACGTAGCATCATCCAGGGCTACGTAGCATCATCCAGAGCTACGTAGCATCATCCAGGGCTACGTAGCCTCATCCAGAGCTACGTAGCATCATCCAGGGCTACGTAGCATCATCCAGGGCTACGTAGCATCATCCAGAGTTATGTAGCATCATCCAGGGCTACGTAGCATCATCCAGAGTTATGTAGTATCATCCAGGGCTACGTAGCATCATCCAGGGCTATGTAGCATCATCCAGAGTTATGTAGCATGATCCAGGGCTACGTAGCATCATCCAGGGCTACGTAGCATCATCCAGGGCTACGTAGCATCATCCAGAGCTATCGTAGTATCATCCAGAGTTATGTAGCATCATCCAGAGCTACGTAGCATCATCCAGGGCTACGTAGCATCATCCAGGGCTACGTAGCATCATCCAGAGCTACGTAGCATCATCCAGGGCTACGTAGCATCATCCAGAGTTATGTAGCATCATCCAGAGCTACGAAGCATCATCCAGGGCTACGTAGCATCATCCAGAGTTATGTAGCATCATCCAGAGCTACGTAGCATCATCCAGAGTTACGTAGCATCATCCAGGGCTACGTAGCATCATCCAGAGTTATGTAGCATCATCCAGGGCTACGTAGCATCATCCAGGGCTACGTAGCATCATCCAGGGCTACGTAGCATCATCCAGAGCTACGTAGCATCATCCAGAGTTATGTAGCATCATCCAGGGCTACGTAGCATCATCCAGCGCTACGTAGCATCATCCAGAGTTATGTAGCATCACCCAGGGCTACGTAGCATCATCCAGAGTTATGTAGCATCATCCAGGGCTACGTAGCATCATCCAGATCTACGTAGCATCATCCAGGGCTACGTAGCATCATCCAGAGTTATGTAGCATCATCCAGAGCTACGTAGCATCATCCAGAGCTACGTAGCATCATCCAGGGCTACGTAGCATCATCCAGGGCGTAGCATCATCCAGGGCTACGTAGCATCATCCAGGGCGTAGCATCATCCAGAGCTACGTAGCATCATCCAGGGCTACGTAGCATCATCCAGGGCGTAGCATCATCCAGGGCTACGTAGCATCATCCAGTGCTACGTAGCATCATCCAGGGCTACGTAGCCTCATCCAGGGCTACGTAGCATCATCCAGGGCTACGTAGCATCATCCAGGGCTACTTAGCATCATCCAGGGCTACGTAGCATCATCCAGGGCTACGTAGCATCATCCAGGGCTACGTAGCATTATCCAGGGCTACGTAGCATCATCCAGGGCTACGTAGCATCATCCAGGGCTACGTAGCATCATCCAGGGCTACGTAGCATCATCCAGGGCTACGTAGCATCTTCCAGGGCTACGTAGCATTATCCAGGGCTATGTAGCATCATCCAGGGCTACGTAGCATCATCCAGGGCTACGTAGCATCATCCAGGGCTACGTAGCGGGCTTAGAGATACGCAGTTGCTCTGTCATGATTCACAGCATCCCGTTAGCTCTCTCTCTCTCTCTCTCTCTCTCTCTCTCTCTCTCATCTATCTATCTATCTATCTATCTACTTGTCTATCTATCCATCTATCAATCTATCTATCTATCTCTCTTTCTCCTCCTATCTCTAATTCCTTTGCATTCTCTCTTCATTCTGTCTTTAATATTCTCTCTCTCTTTCAATTTCTCTCATTCTATCTGTTTTTTCCTTATGTATATATTTTTCATTCTCAGAGAGAGAGAGAGATGGAGAGAGAGAGAGAGAGAGAGAGACAGACAGAGAGACAGAGAGAGCTAGCTCACTTGGTAACAGTTTTAGGTGTTACCTGGTATGAAGTTACTGGGTGTCCTTGTGTGTGTGTGTGTGTGTGTGTGTGTGTGTGTGTGTAAGATTGTACTCTCCTATATGTGGTTTCATTGGGTCGATTCACAGCTCCTGTCCCGACCATATTAGATATCTTTTACTGGCAGCAATCAGGCTTGATCCGAGGAAAGGGAGCGGTACCTGACCTTAAAAAAAGGTGTAAAGAGGTACAAAGTACCTTTGTAACAGTCCAAAAGTACCACTGTTCTCTAACCTCTGCCTCCTTCTAGCCACTCCTACTATCCTTCAACCATCTCTTCTAGCTCCTCCTAGGGACTGGATTCCACTATAATGTATTTTAAAGGGTTGGATCCCATTATAAAGTACTTTAGAGAGTTCGAACCCATTATAAAGTACTTTAAAGGGTTGGATTCCATTATAAAGAAGTTAAAAGGGTTGAATTCCATTATAAAGTTGTTTAAAGGGTTGGATCCCATTATAAAGTTGCTTAAGGGTTGGATCCCATTATAAAGTTGTTTAAAGGGTTGGATCCCATTATAAAGTTGTTTAAAGAGTTGGATCTCATTATAAATAGTTTAAAGAGTTGGATCCCTCTATAAAGTAGTTTAATGGCTTCAATTTCATTATAAAGTTGTTTAAAAGGTTGGATCCCCTTATAAAATAGTTAAAAGGATTACATCTCTTTATAAAGTAGTTTAGAAGTCTGTATCCCAGAGTCAGGATGGCCGAGCGGTCCAAGGCGCTGCGTTCAGGTCGCAGTCCGGTCTTCCGGGCGTGGGTTCGAATCCCACTTCTGACAGGTGTTTTTTTTTTTTTTCCATTCAACTTCTGTGTGTGTGTGTACTCAGTTGTGTATGTGTGTACTCAGTTGTGTGTGTGTGTAAGTTTATTCAGGTATAAACAAATACACTTACAAAGATTAAGATACATAGCAGCATATGTGTATGGTTGTGAGTACACACAAACACTCGGGGCCAGGAGCTGTGACACGACCCCTGCAACCACAAGTAGGTGAGTACACTCGAGCGTGGGAACAAATTTTAGCAAAATCCGGAAAAAAAATCCATACGTGAGGAAGATTGTGTCTGGGGTCATGAGAAGAAGACAGAGAAGGAGGAGGAGGAGGAGGAGGAGGAGGAGGAGGAGGAGGAGGAGGAGGAGGAGGAGGAGGGGAAGGTTTGAAGATTTTCGGAAAGTCTTCCTTGAGGGAATGTCTTGCTTAGTATTGTGGGATAGTAACCTGGGATAGTAACAAAAAAGGAACAATACCGTGACTGGAACAATACACATACAACCTGGGATAGTACCCTGGTATAGTACCCTGGTATAGCACCCTGGGATAGTGCCCTGGTATAGTAACCTGGGATAGTACCCTGGGATAGTACCCTGGAATAGTACCCTGGTATAGTAACCTGGGATAGTACCCTGGTATAGTACACTGGGATAGTACCCTGGTATAGTACCCTGGGATAGTACCCTGGGATAGTACCCTGGTATAGTAACCTGGGATAGTACCCTGGGATAGTACCCTGGTATAGTAACTTGGGATAGTAGCCTGGGATAGTACCCTGGTATAGTACCCTGGGATAGTACCCTGGGATAGTACCCTGGTATAGTAACCTGGTATAGTAACCTGGTATAGTAACCTGGGATAGTACCCTAGTATAGTTCCATGGTATAGTACCCTGGTATAGTAACCTGCGATAGTACCCTGGTATAGTAACCTGGGATAGTTCCCTGGTATAGTAACCTGGGATAGTACCCTGGTATAGTAACCTGGGTTAGTACCCTGGTATAGTAATCTGGGATAGTACCCTGGTATAGTATCCTGAGATAGTACCCTGGTATAGTACCCTGGGATAGTACCATGGGATAGTACTCTGGTATAGTACCCTGGTATAGTAACCTGGGATAGTACCCTAGTATAGTTCCTGGTATACTACCCTGGTATAGTAACCTGGGATAGTACCCTGGTATAGTAACCTGGGATAGTACCTTGGTATAGTAACCTGGGATAGTTCCCTGGTATAGTAACCTGGGATAGTACCCTGGTATAGTAACCTGGGATAGTACCCTGATATAGTAATCTGGGATAGTACCCTGGTATAGTATCCTGAGATAGTACCCTGGTATAGTACCCTGGGATAGTACCCTGAGATAGTACTCTGGTATAGTACCCTGGTATAATACCCTGAATAGTACCTTGGGATAGTACCCTTGTACATTACCATTGGATAGTACCCTGGTATAGTATCTTGGTAGAGTACCATGGGATAATTCCGTGAGATAGTACCCTGGGATAATTCCGTGAGAGAGTACCATGGGACAGTACCCTGGTACATTATCATTGGATATTACCCTGGTATACTACCTTGGGATAGTACCCTGGTACATTATTACCCTCGGATAGTACCCTGGGATAGTACAATGGGATATTATCCTGGAATTGTACTCTCTGATAGTACCATGGGATAGTACCCTGTGATAATACTCTGGGATAGTACCATGGGATAGTGCCATGGTACAGTGCCATTGAATAGTACCCTGGGATAGTCTACCTACCTGGAGAGTCTACCTGGAGTGTGTTGCAGGGGTCAGCGCCACCGCGACCCAGTCCATGACCAGGCTTACTGGTGGATCAGGACCTGTCTAACTCCCTCTTGAAGACAGCAAGTGGTCTTGAAGACAACCAGGGGTCTTGAAGACAACCAGGGGTCTTGAAGACAACCAGGGTTCTTGAAGACAACCAGGGGTCTTGAAGACAACCAGGGGTCTTGAAGACAACCAGGGGTCTTGAAGACAACCAGTAGTATTGAAGACAACCAGAGGTCTTGAAGACAACCAGGGGTCTTGAAGACAACCAGGGGTCTTGAAGACAACCAGAGGTCTTGAAGACAACCAGGGGTCTTGAAGACAACCAGTAGTATTGAAGACAACCAGGGGTCTTGAAGACAACTAGGGGTCTTGAGAACAACCATGGGTCTTGAAGACAAACAGTGGTTTTGAAGACAACCAGGGGTCTTGAAGACAACCAGAGATCTTGAAGACAACCAGGGGTCTTGAAGACAACCAGGGATCTTGAAGACAACCAGGGGTCTTGAAAACAACCAGGGGTCTTGAAGACAACCAGGGGTCTTGAAGACAACCAGGGGTCTTGAAGACAACCAGTGATCTTGAAGACAACCAGGGGTCTTGAAGACAACCAGGGGTCTTGAAGACAACCAGTGGTCTTGAAGACAACCAGATGTCTTGAAGACTACCAGGTGTTTGAAGACAACCAGGGTCTTGAAGACAACCAGGGTCTTGAAGACAACCAGGGGTCTTGAAGACAATCAGGGGTCTTGAAGACAACCAGTGGTCTTGAAGACAACCAGGGGTCTTGAAGACAGCCAGGAGTCTTGAAGACAACCAGAGGTCTTGAAGACAGCCAAGGGTCTTGAAGACAACTAGGGTCTTGGAAACAGCTAGGGTCTTGAAGACAACCAGGGGTCTTGAAGACAGCCAGGGGTCTTGAAGACAGCCATGGGCCTTGAAGACAGCTAGGGGTCTTGAAGACAGCCTGTCTATTACTTATCCCCCTTATGTATGCTTGGGCCCCTGACACTTACCGCATTATCTCCCAATGTCCTCATGATAACCTTGCTTTCACTTTGGTAAATCGGCACTGCCTGCCCAGTGGTTTCCTTTCATAGGGACTGATTTCAGTGTGCAGATTTGGGACTAGTCTCTCTAGGACTTCCAAGTGTATATTATGATGAATCTTTATCGCCTGCATTCTAGGGAGTACAGGTCAAGGGACTTCAAAGGGTCCCAGTACATGCAGTGAAGGTTCTCGGTGCATTATCTAGATCTGTGAGTTCTGCTGCCTATGTTTTGAAAGTTCTAGTTATTCAATATGTGTTTTGAACGTTCTAGTTATCCATCTAGTGTTTTGAGAGTTCTAGTTATCCAACGTGTGTTTTAGAGGTTCTAGTTATCCATCTAGTGTTTTGAGAGATCTAGCTATCCAACTTGTGCTTCAGAGGTTCTAGTTATTTATCTTGTGTTTTGAAGGTTCTGGTTATCCAACCAGTGTTTTCAAGTTTCTAGTTATCCAACCAGTGTTTTCAAGGTTCTAGTTATCCAACCAGTGTTTTGAAGGTTCTAGTTATTCACTCTGTGTTTTAAAGGTTCTAGTTATTCATTCTCATTGCTTTTCCACGTGTAAATTATTAAGTATCTTTGTCCCTTACTCTACAAAGAGTACATATGACAGTAACTCAATAAAACCAGTGAGGATAACACTGTATATTTGAGAGAAATGATAATGCAATTATCATCATCATCATCATCATCATCATCTCTTTTTCTTCTTCTTCTTCTTGCAAGAATGCATTGCCCACTAGGTCCAACCCCATGACCCCTTCCTCGGTCCAGTGAACCAACCAGGATTAGATTTCACTTTCCCCTTCTTCAGTATATATATATATATATATATATATATATATATATATATATATATATATATATATATATATATATATATATATATATATAATAACACCACATACACATACAAGGCCAGGAACTGTGAATCGACCCCAGCAACCACAAATAGGTAAGTTCTCTCTCTCTCTCACACACAGCAACAAGGTGACACAGCAACAAGGTGACACAGCAACAAGGTGACACAGCAACAAGGTGACACAGCAACAAGGTGACACAACAACAAGGGGACACAACAACAAGAGGACACAACAACAAGGGGTCACAACAACAAGGGGTCACAACAACAAGAGGACACAACAACAAGGGGCCACAACAACAAGAGGACACAACAACAAGAGGACACAACAACAAGAGGACACAACAACAAGAGGACACAACAACAAGGGGACACAACAACAAGGTGACACAACAACAAGATGACACAACAACAAGAGGACACAACAACAAGAGGACACAACAACAAGAGGACACAACAACAAGAGAACACAACAACAAGAGGACACAACAACAAGAGGACACAACAACAAGGGGACACAACAACAAGAGGACACAACAACAAGAGGACACAACAACAAGAGGACACAACAACAAGAGGACACAACAACAAGAGGACACAACAACAAGAGGACACAGCAACAAGAGGACACAACAACAAGAGGACACAACAACAAGAGGACACAACAACAAGGGGTCACAACAACAAGAGGACACAACAACAAGAGGACACAACAACAAGGGGACACAACAACAAGAGGACAAACAACAAGGAACACAGCAACAAGGGGACACAACAACAAGGGGACACAACAACAAGGGACACAACAACAAGAACAACAAAAGGACACAAAACAAAACAAGACAGGAACACAACAAGAGGACACAACAACAAGGAACAACAACAAGGGACACAACAACAAGGGACACAAACAACAAGGGACACACAACAAGGACAACAACAAGGGACACAACAAAGGACACAACAACAAGGGACACAACAACAAGGGAACACAACAGGAACAACAAGGACACAACAACAAGGGGACACAACAACAAGGACACAACAACAAGGACACAAAACAAGGGACACACAACAAGGGACAAAACAACAAGGGACACAACAACAAGGGACACAACAAAAGGACACACAACAAGGACACACAACAAGGACACACAACAAGGACAAACAAGGGACACACAAAGGGACACAACAACAAGGGACACACAACAAGAGACACAAACAAGGGACAACAAAAGAACAACAAGAGACACAACAACAAGGACACAACAACAAGGGGACACAAAACAAGAGGACACACAACAAGGAACAACAACAAGGACACAACAACAAGGACACAACAACAAGGGACACACAACAAGGACACAACAACAAGGACAACAACAAGGGACACAACAAACAAGGGAACACAACAAGGGAACACACAACACACAACAAGGACACAACAACAAGGACACAACAAGGGACACACAACAAGGACACAAACAAGGGGACACACAACAAGGAACAACAACAAGGACACAACAACAAGGACACAACAACAAGGCACACAACAAAACACAACAAGGGGACACAAACAAGGACACAACAACAAGGACACAACAACAAGGACACACAACAAGGACACAGCAACAAGGGACACAACAACAAGGGACACAAACAGACACAACAACACAAGGGGACACAACAACAAGGGACACAACAACAGGACAAGACACACAAGGAACAAAAGGAAAACAAGGACACAACAACAAGACAACAACAAGAAAACAGACACACAAGACACAACAACAGAACAAGGACACAAAAGAAACAACAGGACCACAAGACAACAAGCAAGGACAAACAAGGAACACAACAGACACACAAAAACGGAAAAACAGGACCAACAAGGGCAAAGGACAAAACAAGGACCAACAAGAAACAACAAGGACACACAGACACAACAAGGAAAAAAGGCCAACAGACACAAAAGGACACAAACAAGAAACAAAACAAAAGACACACAAGGAAAACAGAACAACACAAGACACAAGGACACAAAAAAGGCAAACAAGGACAAAAAGGACAACAACAAGGAACACAAACAAGGACACAACAAGGACAACAAGAACAACAAGGACACAAAAGGAAACAACAAGGACACACAACAAGGAACAAACAAGGAAACAACAAGGAAAAAGGACAAACAAGGACAACAAGCCACAAGACACAACAACAAGGCACAACAAAAGGACACACAACAAGGCACACAACAAGGAACACAACAACAAGGACACAACAAGGACACACAAAGGGAACAACAACAAGGGGCACAACAACAAGGCACAAAGGCACAACAACAAGGAACCAAAAGGGGAACAACAGCAAAGGACACACAAACAACAAGACAACAAGGACACAGGACAAAGACACAAAGACACAAACAGGAAAAACACACAGAACAAAACAACAACAAGGAACACAAAAGGACACACAACAAGGACACACAAAGGACAACACAAGGACACAACAACAAGGGACACACAACAAGACACAACAACAAGGGAACACAGACAACAAGGACAAAAACAAGGACACACAACAAGGACATAAGGAACAAAAGGGACACACAACAAGAAACAAAAGGAACAGCAAAGGACACAACAAGGACACACAACAAGGACACAACAACAAGACAAAACAGAACAAACAAGGAAACAACAAGGACAACAGGACACAAACAAGAAACAAAAGGAACAAACAAGACAAAAACAAGGACACAACAAGGGACACAAAAGGAACACAAAAGGACACAACAACAAGGACACAACAAGACACAACGGACACAACAAGGAACAAGGCACACAACAAGGACACCAACAGGGACAAAAGGACAAACAGGACACAAACAAGGACACAAAAAAAAAAGACCAAAGAAAAAAGGACACAACAAGGACACAAAGGACACACAAGGACACAAACAAGGACACACACAACGACAACAACAAGGGGCCAAAAGGGAACACAACAAGGAACAACAAGGACACAACAAGGACACACGGGGAAAACAAAGAACGCAAAGACACAAAGGACACAAAAAGACAAGGACACAAAGGAACAACAAGGACAGCAACAAGGACACACAAGGAAACAAAGACAAAAACAAAACACGCCACAAAAGGACAACAACAAAAACACAAGAAACAAGGAACAACAGGAACAAAGGGACACACAAAGGGACACACAACAAGGACACAGAACAAAGGACACAACAACAAGGGGACACAAAAGGACAACAAAGGACACAACAGGACACACAACAAGGCAAAGGACACAGCAACAAGGGGACACAACAACAAGGGGATTAGCAACAAAGGGACATAGCAACAAGGACACAACAACAAGGACACACAACAAGGGGACACACAACAAGGGGACACAACAAAGGACACAACAACAAGGGGACACAGCAACAAAGGACACAACAACAAGAGGACACAGCAACAAGGGACACACAACAAGGGACACAGCAACAAGGACCAAACAGCAACAAGGGGACACACAACAAGGACACAACAACAAGGACACAGAACAAGGGACACACAACAAGGGACACAGCAACAAGGGAACACAACAAGGACAACAAAGAGGACAGGACACAACAACAAGGGACACAACAAAAAGGGGACACACAACAAGGGACACAACAACAAGGACACAACAAAAGGGGGTCACAACAACAAGGTACAAAAACAACAAGGGGCACGCAAAAAGGGGGACACAACAACAAGGGGACACAACAACAAGGGGACACAACAACAAGGGACACAACAACAAGGGGACACAACAACAAGGGCACAACAACAAGGGGTCACAGCAACAAGGGACACAACAACAAGGGACACAACAACAAGGGACACAACAACAAGTGGACACAACAACAAGGGACACAACAACAAGGGGACACAACAAAAAGGGGACACAACAACAAGAGGACACAACAAAAAGAGGACACAACAACAAGAGGACACAAACAACAAGGGACACAACAACACGTGGACACAACAACAAGGACACAACAACAAGGGACACAACAACAAGTGGACACAACAACAAGGGGACACAACAACAAGGGGACACAACAACAAGGGGTCACAATAAAAAGGGGGACACAACAAGAAGAGGACACAGCAACAAGGGGTCACAGTAACAAGGGGTCACAACTGGAAGAAGGACTCAGATGAGTCACAGGATGTTAGGAAGTATTTCTTCAGTCACAGAGTTGTCAGGAAGTGGAACAATCTGGTGAGTGATATAATGGAAGCTTTAGAAGAGGTATGATGAAGCTCATGGAGCAGGGAGAGAGAGAGAGAGAGAGAGAGAGAGAGAGAGAGAGAGAGAGAGAGAGAGAGAGAGATCTATGAACAGGTACTGCCGTTATCGCAACAGGTGTTAGGGGCAGCTGGACCCAACAGCCTTCAACAGCTGCTACCCAAGGTTGACTGACCCTGCTGTTCCCTGACAGCAACAAAAGCAACAGCAACAGGAACAACAGCAGCAGCAGCAACAACAACAGTAACGTATATGTGTTTAGTTACCATTTTGCCCCTAGGCACATGTCAATAGACACAAGCCTGTTGTATGTGTGTGTGTGTGTGAGTGTGTGTATGTGTGTGTGTGTGTGTGTGTGTGTGTGTGTGTGTGTGTGTGGAGAGAGAGAGAGAAAATGGGCATAGATATGTGTGGGCGTGCATTGGCGTGCATGGGTGTGCATAACAAGGTTAGAGCCAGAATTAAGCCAGGTATTCAGCAAAGGTGCGAGAGATATCTCGCAAGAAATCTTCCAAAGGCGTACCATCTATCTCTAATGAGAGATAAAAAGATAGATAAACTATATCTATCAGTTAAATCTATCTATCGAACAAGTTAAAGAAAATATAATAGATTGTATAGCCTATATTTTAGCCTTTGTAAAATAAATATTTTCAACAAATGCCCCTAATACTTTTGGAAAGGAGATAGAGCCTTGAAGCCTTTGGAAATTAGAGAGAGCCTTGGAAAGGAGATAGGGGCCCATTAAGTTTTTGGAATAAGATAGGAGCCTATAAAGCCTTTGGAAAAAATGGAACCTTTGAATCCTTGGAAAAAGATAGGAGCCTTTAAGACACATGAGAGGAAATAGGGGTCTTTTAAGACACAGGAGAGGAAATAGGAACCTTTAAGACATATGAGAGGAAATAGGGGCCTTTTAAGACACAGGAGAGGAAATAGGAACCTTTAAGACTCAGGAGAGGAAATAGGAGTCTTTTAAGACACACGAGAGGAAATAAGAGCTTTTAAGACACAAGAGAGAAATGGAGCCTTTTAAGACACAGGAGAGGAAATAAGAGCCTTTAAGACACAGGAGAGGCAATAGGAGCATTTTTTAAAACACAGGAGAGGAAATAGGAGCCTTTTAAGACACAGAAGAGGAAATAGGAGCTTTAAGACACTGGAGAGGAAATAGGAGCCTTTTTAAAACACAGAGGCAATAGGAGCCTTTTAAGACACATAAGAGGCAATAGGAGCCTTTTAAGACACAGTAGAGGCAATAGGAGCCTTTTAAGACACAGGAGAGGCAATAGAAGCCTTTTAAGACACAGGAGAGGCAATAGGAACCTTTTAAGACACAGGAGAGACAATAGGAGCCTTTTAAGACACAAGAGAGGCAATAGGAGCCTTTAAGACACAAAAGAGGCAATAGGAGCCTTTAAGACACAGGAGAGGCAATAGAGCCTTTTAAGACACAGGAGAGGCAATAGGAGCCTTTTTAAAACACAGGAGAGGCAATAGAAGCCTTTAAGACACAGGAGAGGCAATAGGAACCTTTAAGACACAGGATAGGCAATAGGAACCTTTTAAGACACAGGAGAGGCAATAGAAGCCTTTTAAGACACAGGAGAGGCAATAGGAACCTTTTAAGACACAGGAGAGGCAATAGGAACCTTTTAAGACACAGGAGAGGCAATAGGAGCCTTTTAAGACACAAGAGAGGCAATAGGAGCCTTTTAAGACACAGGAGAGGCAATAGGAGCCTTTTAAGACACAGGAGAGGCAATAGGAGCCTTTTAGGACACAGGAGAGGCAATAGGAGCCTTTTAAGACACAGGAGAGGCAATAGGAGCCTTTTAAGACACAGGAGAGGCAATAGGAGCCTTTTAAGACACAGGAGAGGCAATAGGAGCCTTTTAAGACACAGGAGAGGCAATATGAACCTTTTAAGACACAGGAGAGGCAATAGGAGCCTTTTAAGACACAAGAGAGGCAATAGGAGCCTTTAAGACACAGGAGAGGCAATAGGAGCCTTTAAGACACAGGAGACTCAATAGGAGCCTTTAAGACACAGGAGAGGCAATGGGGCCTTTTAAGACACAGGAGAGGCAATAGGAGCCTTTAAGACACAGGAGAGGCAATAGGAGCCTTTTAAGACACAGAGAGGCAATAGGGGCCTTTAAGATACAAGAGAGGCAATAGGAACCTTTTAAGACACAGGAGAGGCAATAGGAGCCTTTTAAGACATTAAATCCTGCTTCTTGTTGCACATCCTTCCCTTGCAATGGAGGGATTGGCTCGTGACGTCACTGTTGTGACGTCATTCCCGAGGTCGTGACGTCACAACCCGGGCCCGCAACGGGGAACCAATTAGAAGACAGACGGCGGAGAACACTGACCAATCACAACATAGCTTTTGTTTTTTCCCGCGAGTCCATCCCGGATATCCAATCAGATCTCAGATTATTGTTTATGTTCTTCCTGACCACGCCCTTCAGTAATAATACTAATAATAATAATAATAATAATAATAATAATAATAAGAAGAAGAAGAAGAAGAATAAGAAGAATAATAATAAGAATATTATTATCAGAGTATATATATATATAGGAGATGAAAGCTAGTTTAGGCCTTCGTGTGCAATCAACACGAAAGATGATAAAGATGATAAAGATGATAAAGATGCAGAAAGATGATAAAATCCGAGGAAACACGACCAGAGTGATGTGTAGTCCAACACTTGGTGTCTGCTGTCATCAGTGTTGGGACTACCTTCCTCTCTACCAAATCTCTGGCAATCAGTCCCATTGTTGTAGATTTTTAGCTGGTGGCTTGTCAGTTCCTACAGTATACATAGTGGCTTGTCAGTTCCTACAGTATACATAGTGGCTTGTCAGTTCCTACAGTATACATAGTGGCTTGTCAGTTCCTACAGTATACATAGTGGCTTGTCAGTTCCTACAGTATACATAGTGGCTTGTCAGTTCCTACAGTATACATAGTGGCTTGTCAGTTCCTACAGTATACATAGTGGCTTGTCAGTTCCTACAGTATACATAGTGGCTTGTCAGTTCCTACAGTATACATAGTGGCTTGTCAGTTCCTACAGTATACATAGTGGCTTGTCAGTTCCTACAGTATACATAGTAGGGTTGTCAGTTCCTACAGTATACATAGTAGCTTGTCAGTTCCTACAGTATACATAGTAGGCTTGTCAGTTCCTACAGTATACATAGTGGCTTGTCAGTTCCACAGTATACATAGTGGCTTGTCAGTTCCTACAGTATACATAGTGGCTTGTCAGTTCCTCACAGTATACATAGTGGCTTGTCAGTTCCCACAGTATACATAGTGGCTTGTCAGTTCCCACAGTATACATAGTGGCTTGTCAGTTCCTACAGTATACATAGTGGCTTGTCAGTTCCTACAGTATACATAGTGGCTTGTCAGTTCCTACAGTATACATAGTGGCTTGTCAGTTCCTACAGTATACATAGTGGCTTGTCAGTTCCTACAGTATACATAGTGGCTTGTCAGTTCCTACAGTATACATAGTGGCTTGTCAGTTCCACAGTATACATAGTGGCTTGTCAGTTCCCACAGTATACATAGTGGCTTGTCAGTTCCTACAGTATACATAGTGGCTTGTCAGTTCCCACAGTATACATAGTGGCTTGTCAGTTCCACAGTATACATAGTGGCTTGTCAGTCTCCACAGTATACATAGTGGCTTGTCAGTTCCACAGTATACATAGTGGCTTGTCAGTTCCACAGTATACATAGTGGCTTGTCAGTTCCCACAGTATACATAGTGGCTTGTCAGTTCTCACAGTATACATAGTGGCTTGTCAGTTCCACAGTATACATAGTGGCTTGTCCGTTTCCACAGTATACATAGTGGCTTGTCAGTTCCACAGTATACATAGTGGCTTGTCAGTTCCCACAGTATACATAGTGGCTTGTCAGTTCCCACAGTATACATAGTGGCTTGTCAGTTCCCACAGTATACATAGTGGCTTGTCAGTTCCACAGTATACATAGTGGCTTGTCAGTTCCACAGTATACATAGTGGCTTGTCATCCCACAGTATACATAGTGGCTTGTCCCAGTCCCACATATACATGTGCTATGTCAGTTCCCACTGTCTATTCAACTCATTATACTCACATTGTACTGTCACAACAAGCAGACGCAACACACACACACACACACACACACACACACACACAAGCATTTATATCCTGTGTCCCACGTCTATTCAACTCCCATTAATACCCCATCACTCTTCGTAGAGAGAGAGTGAGAGAGAGAGAGAGAGAGAGAGAGAGAGAGAGAGAGAGAGAGAGAGAGAGAGAGAGAGAGAGAGAGAGAGAGAGAGAAGAGAGAGAGAGAGAGATGAGAGAGAGAGAGAGAGAGAGAGTTTAACTGAGTAAGAGACAAGAGGAGAAACGAGGATAAGGATGGGTAAACTGCACATTCTGGATCAAAGGTGTTTAACCTGCATGTACAAAGACTAACTGGGATCCAGCAACTGAGCTACAGTGCTGGAATAAGCAACCTACTGCTGGATCAAAGACTAAGTGCTGGATCAAAGACTAAGTGTGGATCAAAGACTAACTGCTGGATCAAAGACTAAGTACTGGATCAAAGACTAATGCTGGATCAAAGACTAACTGCTGGATCAAAGACTAAGTACTGGATCAAAGATCTAAGTACTGGATCAAAGACTAAGTCTGGATCAAAGACTAACTCTGGATCAAAGACTAAGTACTGGATCAAAGACTAACTGCTGGATCAAAGACTAACTGCTGGATCAAAGACTAAGTACTGGATCAAAGACTAAGTACTGGATCAAATACTAATACTGGATCAAAGACTAACTACTGGATCAAAGACTAAGTACTGGATCAAAGACTAAGTACTGGATCAAAGACTAACTGCTGGATCAAAGACTAACTGCTGGATCAAAGACTAAGTACTGGAACAAAGACTAACTGCTGGATCAAAGACTAACTGCTGGATCAAAGACTAAGTACTGGATCAAAGACTAAGTACTGGATCAAAGACTAAGTACTGGATCAAAGACTAACTACTGGATAAAAGACTAAGTACTGGATCAAAGACTAAGTACTGGATTAAAGACTAACTGCTGGATCAAAGACTAACTGCTGGATCAAAGACTAAGTACTGGATCAAAGACTAAGTACTGGATCAAAGACTAAGTACTGGATCAAAGACTAACTACTGGATAAAAGACTAAGTACTGGATCAAAGACTAAGTACTGGATCAAAGACTAAGTACTGGATCAAAGACTAAGTACTGGATCAAAGACTAAGTACTGGATCAAAGACTAAGTACTGGATCAAAGACTAATTGCTGGATCAAAGACTAAGTGCTGGATCAAAGACTAACTGCTGGATCAAAGACTAAGTACTGGATCAAAGACTAACTACTGGATAAAAGACTAAGTACTGGATCAAAGACTAAGTACTGGATCAAAGACTAAGTACTAGATCAAAGACTAAGTACTGGATCAAAGACTAAGTACTGGATCAAAGACTAACTGCTGGATCAAAGACTAAGTACTGTATCAAAGAGTAACTGCTGGATCAAAGACTAGGTACTGTATCAAAGAGTAACTGCTGGATCAAAGACTAAGTACTGGATCAAAGACTACTGGATCAAAGACTAAAGAGTACCAAGAAAGAGACGTCGGAATGGGTAAGAATAACAAACGGGGTGCCACAAGGATCAGTATTAGGATCATTGTTGTTCCTGCTTTGTGTTAATGACACACCAGATGGGATCCAGCCAGATGTATCTCTGTTTGCTGATGATGCAGAACTAATAAGGAGAATACAACGCTGAGATCTGGACACACTGCGAAGTTGGTCAGGTAAGTGGCTGCTTGAATTCAACCCCAGGAAATGCATGGTTATGAAAATTGGCTAAGGTGTGAGAAAACTGGACACAAAGTACACACTCTAGGACAAAGACTGTAGACCTCACTTTAAGAGGATCAGGGGGTGAACATAGTGCCTAGCATATCACCAGAGACTATAGTCCTCACTCAGAGAGCAGGATCTAAGAGTGAATATACCGTCTAGCATTTCACTCAAAGAGAAGGATCTGGGGGTGAACATACTGCCTAGCATATCACCAGAGACTGTAGACCTCACTTAGAAAGAAGGACCTAGGGGTGAACATAGTGCCTAGCATATCACCAGAGGTTCACATCAAGACAATAACCTCAGGAACCTCAACAAAGAGTCATTCCTGCCACTTTATACAACATATATCAGGACCATCTTGGAGTACGCAGCACCAGTGTGGAACCCACACCTCAGCAGCAGGTTCAGACACCGCAGAAAGTGCAGAAGTATGCAACAAGACTAGTCCCTGAGCTAAGTTACTAGAAGAGGCTAAAGTAATTGTACCTAACGTCCTTTTTGACCAGAAGAACCAGGGGAGACATGATAACAACATTCAAAATACTCAGAGGAATTGATATGATAGACAGAGGTAGCTGCTTGGGAGGCGGGAAACATGTACTCGAGGGCACTGGAAGTCGAAAACACAGATGAGCCACAGGGCTGTCAGGAAGTATTTCTTCAGCCTCAGAGTGATCTAGTGAAGAAGTTATGGAGGCAAACTCCATACACAGTTTTAAGAATAGATACGATAACTTCCCAGAGACAAAAAGGGACTGAATCTGGCAAGCGTGAGAGGCGTGGCCAGGAGCTGTGACTCGACCCCTGCTGCTACAGACAGGTAAATACACTTTCACTTTCACCACAACTTTCTCCTTGACGTGGTGGCCCGTATAACCAGGTGAGAATGTAGGTCAGACGTGTGTGTATACTAACACCTGGTTAATGTGTATAATGTGTGTGTGTGTGTGTGTGTGTGTGTGTGTGTGTGTGTGTGTGTGAGGGACTGATTACCTCAAACTCCCTCTGATCTTCAACTATGCTTCTCTTGTATTGGACTGAAGAAGCTCCTTGTGTGGGCGAAACGTTCCCACAACACACCCATATGTTGTACCTGTGTTTTGCCCATTTACTTTTGTACTGACCAAGACGAGAGCCAAGGGGGTCGATTCACAGCACCTGCACAAGACTACCTGCTGTCGTACCTGACATTACAACTGCGTATCTTCCTTCCACTATCACCGAAATATATATAATTTACTTTGATAAGTATTCAGAAGACTGTGATGTCGATCCTCCGTGTTTAAATGTTGCAATGGAGGTGCCTGCAAGCTGAGTGGTTGTAGCAGTGATTGCATAACCTTGGTACCCTCAAAGTTCCGTCAGGGATGTGTCAGGGTGGGGCTTACCTGAACGTGAAGCTGCGTAGTTGGATTGTAGCTGAAGCCTGGGAACCGTGATTCGATCTCCCTGTGCGTAGTGTTAGGTGAGCACACACATCCACACACACCAGCGAAGAGGCGGGGCCAGGAGCTGTGAACCGACCCCTGCAACCACAAATAGATGAATATATACACACACACACACATGGCTAACACATTTAACCGCATCTCTCTCTCTCTCTCTCTCTCTCTCTCTCTCTCTCTCTCTCTCTCTCTCTCTTCTCTCTCTCTCTCTCTCTCTCTCTCTCTTTAACTCCCTCAGTCATGTTCTGAGTGTTGCCACAGTAACTAATAATCACCTACTTCCTGGTTCAATGCTCACACCAGGGCAGCCAGGCCACATTTGCTGAGTTAAGTGTAGCTCCTGGTCAACCAAACTTAATGACCTTCGTGTAGCAGATATACTTTAAACCCCATTAACCAACCAACCTTAATGCCCCTCGTGTAGTAGATAGACTTTAAACCCCATTAGCCAACCAACCTTAATGCCCCTCGTGTAGTAGATAGACTTTAAACCTAATTAACCAACCAACCTTAATGACCCTCGTGTAGTAGATAGACTTTAAACCCCATTAACCAACCAACCTTAATGACCTTCGTGTAGTAGATAGACTTTAAACCAAACAAGCGAAGCAAGCAAATCCATATGACGTGTGAAGCCTATGTATAGCAAAGGCTTCTCTAAAACGGCCAGTGATCTTAGGATAGGTCTGAGTCAAGGTGACGTGTCTTTGTTTACGTTCTAAGTCTGAATCCGGATTCATATGGCTGCCTGGGTGTTGGTGTGGGTACTTTACTGGTGTGGGTACTTTACTGGTGTGGGTACTTTACTGGTGTGGGTACTTTACTCAGGGTTCTCCATCGTTCTGGGCGTTCCTAAAGTGATGTTATGTTCTTCCTGTGTTTTTTTTTGGTGTTCTTGAAGTGTTCATGAGGGTTCTTTTGTGTTCCTGCGGTATTTTTGCGTGTTCTTCATGTGATTTTGAGTGCTCTTGAGGCATTGTTGCGTGTTCTTTCTTATTGTGTTATTGCGTGTTCTTAGGGTTTTCTTGCGTGTTCTTGTGTGTTTCTGTGGTGTTCTAGCGTGTTCTTGAAGCGATCTTGAGTGTTCTTGAGGTGTTCTTGACTGTTCTTGAGGCGTTATTTAGTGTTTTTGAGGCATTCTTGCGTTTCTTGATGTGTTCTTGCGTGTTCTTGAAGTGTTCTTGTGTGTTCCTGCTGTGTTCTTGTGTGTACTTCTTGTGTTTCTTGCTTGTTGATGAGTTCTTGTGTGTTCTTGAGGCGTTCTTAAGTGTTCTTAAAGCGTTATTGAGTTGTTCTTGTGTTCTTCATTGTGATTCTCATAAGAACAAATTTTGACAAACTTGGTGAAAAGATCTAAACAAGAGAGAGAGAGAGAGAGAGAGAGAGAGAGAGAGAGAGAGAGAGAGAGAGAGAGAGAGAGAGAGAGAGAGTTATATAAAGTGTTCTCTGTCACCATCATTTCCTGTTCTGTGTTCCTCTCTTGTGAACTTGCCAGTGACGCATCTCTGACCTTGGTTGTGATGTTAGTTGTGGTGGTAGTTGTGGTGGTTGTTGTGTTGGTAATTGTGGTGGTAGTTGTGGTGGTAGTTGTGATGTTAGTTGTGGTGGTAGTTGTGGTGGTTGTTGTGTTGGTAGTTGTGGTGGTAGTTGTGGTGGTTGTTGTGGTGGTAGTTGTGGTGTTAGTTGTGGTGGTAGTTGTGGAGGTAGTTGTGGTGTTAGTTGTGGTGGTAGTTGTAGTGGTAGTTGTGGTGGTAGTTGTGGTGTTAGTTGTGGTGGTAGTTGTGGAGGTTGTTGTGGTGGTAGTTGTGGTGGTAGTTGTGGTGGTAGTTGTGGTGGTTGTTGTGGTGGTAGTTGTGGTGTTAGTTGTTGTGGTAGTTGTAGTGGTAGTTGTGGTGTTAGTTGTGGTGGTAGTTGTGGTGGTTGTTGTGGTGGTAGTTGTGGTGTTAGTTGTGGTGGTAGTTGTGGATGTTGTTGTGGTGGTAGTTGTGGTGGTAGTTGTGGAGGTAGTTGTGGTAGTTGTGGTGGTAGTTAAGGTGGTTGTTGTGTTGGTAGTTGTGGTGGTAGTTGTGGTGGTTGTTGTGGTGGTAGTTGTGGTGTTAGTTGTGGTGGTAGTTGTGGAGGTAGTTGTGGTGTTAGTTGTGGTGGTAGTTGTAGTGGTAGTTGTGGTGGTAGTTGTGGTGTTATTTGTGGTGGTAGTTGTGGTGGTTGTTGTGGTGGTAGTTGTGGTGTTAGTTGTGGTGGTAGTTGTGGTGGTTGTTGTGGTGGTAGTTGTGGTGTTAGTTGTGGTGGTAGTTGTGGTGGCAGTTGTGGTGGTAGTTGTGGTGGTAGTTGTGGTGGTAGTTGTGGTGGTAGTTGTTGTGGAAGTTGTAGTGGTAGTTGTGGTAGTTGAGGTGGTTGTTGTGGTGGTAGTTGTGGTGGTTGTTGTGGTGGTAGTTGTGGTGGTAGTTGTTGTGGTAGTTGTGGTGGTAGTTGTGGTGGTAGTTGTGGTGGTAGTTGTGGTGGTTGTTGTGGTGGTAGTTGCGGTGGTAGTTGCGGTGGTAGTTGTGGTAGTTGAGGTGGTTGTTGTGGTGGTAGTTGTGGTGGTTGTTGTGGTGGTAGTTGTGGTGGTAGTTGTGGTGTTAGTTGTGGTGGTAGTTGTGGTGGCAGTTGTGGTGGTAGTTGTGGTGGTAGTTGTGGTGGTAGTTGTGGTGGTAGTTGTGGTGGTAGTTGTGGTGGTAGTTGTGGTGGAAGTTGTGGTGGAAGTTGTGGTGGTAGTTGTGGTAGTTGAGGTGGTTGTTGTGGTGGTAGTTGTGGAGGTTGTTGTGGTGGTAGTTGTGGTGGTAGTTGTGGTGTTAGTTGTAGTGGTAGTTGTGGTGGCAGTTGTTGTGGTAGTTGTGGTTGTAGATGTGGTGGTAGTTGTGGTGGTAGTTGTTGTGGTTGTTGTGGTGGTAGTTGTGGTAGTTGAGGTGGTTGTTGTGGTGGTAGTTGTGGTGGTAATTGTGGTTGTTGTTGTGGTGGTAGTTGTGGTGGTAGTTGCGGTGGTAGTTGTGGTGGTAGTTGTGGTGGTAGTTGTGGTGGCAGTTGTGGTGGTAGTTGTGGTGGTAGTTGTGGTGGTAGTTGTAGTGGTAGTTGTGGTGGAAGTTGTTCTGGTAGTTGTGGTAGTTGAGGTGGTTGTTGTGGTAGTAGTTGTGGTGGGTGTTGTGGTGGTAGTTGTGGTGGTAGTTGTAGTGGTAGTTGTGGTGGTAGTTGTGGTGGTAGTTGTGGTGGTTGTTGTGGTGGTAGTTGCGGTGGTAGTTGCGGTGGTAGTTGTGGTAGTTGAAGTGGTTGTTGTGGTGGTAGTTGTGGTGGTTGTTGTGGTGGTAGTTGTGGTGGTAGTTGTGGTGGTAGTTGTGGTGGTAGTTGTGGTGGTAGTTGTAGTGGAAGTTGTGGTGGAAGTTGTGGTGGTAGTTGTGGTAGTTGAGGTGGTTGTTGTGGTGAGGTGCCAGAGTGGGCACCTGTAACGAACGGGGTTCCACAGGGGTCAGTCTTAGGACCGGTGCCGTTTCTGGTATTTAGGAACGACGTGACGGAAGGAATAGACTCGAAGTGTCCCTGTTTGCAGATGATGTGAAGTTGAGAAGAATTCAATTGGATCCTCAGCCTGGTTCTCACCAGGCAGAATTACAAAGAGATCTGGAGAGGCGGCAGGCATGGTTCTGCAACTGGCTCCTGGAGTTCAACCCCACTAAATGCAAAGTCATGAAGATTTGGGAAGGGCAAACAAGACCGCAGACAGAGTATACTCTAGGGGGCCAGAGACTACAAACCTCACTCAAAGAAAAGGATCTTGGGTGAGTATAACACTGGCCACATCTCCGGAGGAGCACATCAACCAAATAACTGCTGCAGGATACGGACTCGTTCAGGAACCTGTACACTGTGTACGTCAGGCTATATTGGAGTATGCAGCACCAGTTTGCAACCCACACCTAGCCAAGCATGTAAGGTAGCTAGAGAAAGAGAAAAGATTTGCAACAAGACTAGTCCCGGAGCTAAGGGGTATGTCCTACGAGGAGAGGTTAAGGGAGATCGACCTGACGACACTGGAGGACAGGAAAGATAGGGGGGATATGATATCGACTTATAAAATACTGAGAGGAATCAACAAGGTGGACAGATACAAGATGTTCCAGAGAGGGGACTCTGCAACAAGGGGTCACACTTGGAAGTTGAAGACTTAGATGAATCACAGAGATGTTAGGAAGTATTTCTTCAGTCACAGAGTCGTCAGGAAGTGGAATAGTCTGGGAAGCGATGAAGTGGAGGCAGGATTCATACATAGCTTTAAGAAGAGGTACGATAAAGCTCATGGAGCAGGAAGAGTGACCCAGTAGCGGCAAGTGAAGAGGCGGGGCCAGGAGCTATGACTCGACCCCTGCAACCACAACTAGATGAATACACACACACACACACACACACACACACATACACACACACACATACAAACCTCGGAAAAGGAGAAAGACCTTGGGGTGAGTATAACGCCAAGCATGTCTCCGGAGGCACACATCAACCAGATAACTGAGGCAGCATATGGGCGACTGGCAAACCTAAGATTAGCGTTCCGTTACCTTAACAAGGACTCGTTTAAGACACTGTACACCGTGTACGTCAGGCCCATACTAGAATATGCAGCACCAGTCTGGAACCCACACCTGGTCAAGCACATAAAGAAACTAGAGAAAGTGCAAAGGTTTGCGACAAGGCTAGTTCCACAACTCAGGGGTCTGTCTTATGAAGAAAGGTTGAGGGAAATAGGACTAACAACACTGGAGGAAAGAAGGGTCAGAGGAGACATGATAACGACATACAAAATACTGCGGGGAATCGACAAGGTAGACAGTGACAGGATGTTCCAGAGAGGGAACACAGAAACAAGGGGACACAACTGGAAGCTGAAGACTCAGATGAATCAAAGGGATGTTAAGAAGCATTTCTTCAGCCACAGAGTTGTCAGGAAGTGGAATAGTCTAGAGAAAGACATAGTGGAGGCATGAAACATACACAGTTTTAAGACGAGGTATGATAAAGCTCATGGAGCAGGGAGAGCAGATACCCAGTAGCGGGCAGCGCAGAGGCGGGGCCAGGAGCTGAGTCTGGACCCCTGCAACCACAATTAGGTGAGTACAATTAGGTGAGTACACGCACGCACACACGACCTAACTAAACAAGGTTTCGTGAAGCGACATCAGCAGCCATCAGCACTCAGGAGATAACAAACCACATGCAAAGAACACTTGGATAAGCAAACCAATAAAGTGAATAAGACTGGGAGATGGAATGAAAGAAACACGTTAGGAAACAAAAAATAATCAATAGAACAAATGCTCAGTACTCCATTATCATCAGAAATAAGCAAAACCGTTTGAAAATTAAATATGGAGAAGAACCAAAACGGAATACAACTGGAGCCAAAATAGAATACCAAGAGAAACCAAAATTAAATAGGAAGAACCAAAATGAAATAGCAAGAGGAGGGAAAATGGAATAGCAGGAGGAGACGAAATGGAGTAGTAAGAGGAGGAGGAGGAGGTGTTGATTCACCGGGAAATCTCCCGGCCCGGGTCTTGACCAGATGGCGACCCGGCTCCGGCTCCCTGGCGTGGGAGTAGCAGAGACCGAAGTCTCCTATGGGAGGGGGTACCCCTCAGCGGTGGGACCAACTGGTCCCAGGCCTAGCCATATTCGCCCACAAGCACGTAGGTAGATAGTTGCTAGGCCCCTCTGGTCTGCCACCTTCCCCGCCCCAAGGAGGCTGACGGGAAGGGCAGGCTTGCGAGCCGCAGATGGTAGCAAGCTCCAGCCTTGGCACCTACCCTGCCCTAGAAGGGCTGAGCATGGTGATCGACCAGTAAGAGGAGGTAAAATTGTATAGCAAATGGAATTAAATATAATTAAAAAAAAACATAAACAAAAACTATACATAGGTTTGAGGGGAAAAAAGTATTAAGACTAAGGAAGGAAATCGAACACGTGACAAAAAAGTGACTCACGAAATCGCAAGACGATCGCAGAGAAAACACAGATGAGTTTAACAACTCACCTGTCTTGGGTTCGAGTCCCACCCGAAATCAACAGACATTTTGAAAGCTTATACCAAACTGAACAATAATGCTCAGTACCGAACCGCGAATAGACGCAGGAGCTGGATAAGCTGAAGAATTGCTAACTAATCCAGAATCAACACAGACAGGGAACCTAGACGACTTCTGGCAGTGGATTCTAACAAGATATGATGGAGTCCTTAGGAAAGCATTATAGAAAACCTACAAGAAAGCGTCAGCTCACAGATAAGCTGTAAGGTAAACTAATATATTCCTGGCAAACAGCATATATTATCTCAACATTATGATAGTTAATATTATTATTATTATTGTTGCAGCTGTTGAGATGTGCTGGACCCGTAAGGGTCACACAGCGCATGGGAACCTACAATATGAAATGTTAACTGTCTTTAAATAATGCTGATATTTTCTTGACTTGATAATTCTCCAGGACAGACCAGAACGACGTGTATAGTTTTCTCTCCAGCTGGTGTAGCAACTGTGACTTGTTCCATCCAAGGCATTGTTCCATCGACTGAGCTGCTCCATCTACGACAATGATCCGTCCACATCATTGTTCCACCCACAACATTGTTCACTTCATGATAACGTTCCATCCACAACATCGTTCACTTCATGATAACGTTCCACCCACAACATTGTTCACTTCATGATAACGTTCCACCCACAACATTGTTCAATTCATGATAACGTTCCATCCACAACATTGTTCACTTCATGATAACGTTCCACCCACAACATTGTTCAATTCATAATAACGTTCCATCCACAACATTGTTCACTTCATGATAACGTTCCACCCACAACATTGTTCACTTCATAATAACGTTCCACCCACAACATTGTTCAATTCATGATAACGTTCCATCCACAGCATTGTTCACTTCATGATAACGTTCCACCCACAACATTGTTCAATTCATAATAACGTTCCATCCACAACATTGGTCCACCAACGTCAAGATTAGTATTCAGCTGAAATAACTGACTTAGTTCAACAGTAACATTAACAATTACACTAAAATTCGCCACTAACATTAAAGGAACATAGGAGGGAGAGCATGTTCTGTGACCCCAAGTCTTTTCCTCAAAAAACTTGAGAATCTGACTTATAAAATGGACACCAGGAACATTTTTTTTATTAATACATCGGCCGATTCCCACCAATTCAGGGTGGCCCGTAAAAGAAAAACTTTCATCATCATTCACTCCATCAATGTCTTGCCAGAGGCGTGCTTACACTACAGTTATAAAACTGCAACATTAACACCCCTCCTTCAGAGTGCAGACACTGTACTTCCCATCTCCAGAACTCAAGTCCGGCCTGCCGGTTTCCCTGAATCCCTTCATAAATGTTACTTTGCTCACACTCCAACAGCACGGCAAGAATGAAAAACCATTTGTCTCCATTCACTCCTATCAAATACGCTCACGCATGCTTGCTGGAAATCCAAGCCCCTCGCACACAAAACCTCTTTTACCCCCTCCCTCCAACCTTTCCTAGGCCGACCCCTACCCCGCCTTCCCTCCACTACAGAAGTCATTCTGTTTCGTTCCATTCTCTCTACATGTCCGAACCATCTCAACAACCCCTCCTCAGCTCTCTGGATAATAGTTTTGGTAATACCGCACCTCCTCCTAATTTCCAAACTCCGAATTCTCTGTATTACATTCACACCACACATTGACCTCAGACATGACATCTCCACTGCCTCCAGCCTTCTCCTCGTTGCAACATTCATCACCCACGCTTCACACCCATATAAGAGTGTTGGTATAACTATACTCTCATGCATTCCCCTCTTTACTTCCATGGACAAAGTTCTTTGTCTCCACAGACTCCGAAGTGCACCACTCACCCTTTTCCCCTCATCAACTCTATGATTCACCTCATCCTTCATAGACCCATCTGCTGACATGTCCACTCCCAAATATCTGAATACATTCACCTCCATACTCTCTCCCTCCAATCTGATATCCAATCTTTCGTCACCTAACCTTTTTGTTATACTCATCATCTTACTCTTTCCTATATTCACTTTCAATTTTCTTATTTTACATACCCTACCAAATTCATCCACCAACCTCTGCAACTTCTCTTCAGAATCTCCCAAAAGCACAGTGTCATCAGCAAAGAGCAACTGTGACAACTCCCACTTTGTATTTGATTCTTTGTCTTTTAACCCCACACCTCTTGCCAAGACCCTCGCATTCACGTCTCTTACAACCCCATCTATAAATATATTGAACAACCACGGTGACATCACACATCCTTGTCTAAAGCCTACTTTTACTGATAAATAATCTCCCTCTCTCTTACACACTCTAACCTGAGCCTCACTAACCTCATGAAAACTCTTCACTGCTTTCAGTAACCTACCTCCTATTCCGTACACCTGCAACATCTGCCACATTGCCTCCCTATCCACCCTATCAAACGCCTTTTCCAAATCCATAAATGCTACAAAAACCTCTTTACTCTTATCTAAATACTGTTCATCTATATGTTTCACTGTAAACACTTGGTCTACACACCCCCTACCTTTCCTAAAGCCCCCTTGTTCATCTGCTATCCTGCTCTCCGTCTTATTTTTAATTCTTTCCAATTCTTTCAATAATAACTCTACCATACACTTTACCAGGTATACTCAACAGACTTATTCCACTATAATTTTTGCACTCTCTTTTGTCCCCTTTGCCTTTATACAAAGGAACTATGCATGATCTCTGCCAATCCCTAGGTACCTTACCCTCTTCCATACATTTATTAAATAATAGCACCAACCACTCCAAAACTATATCCCCACCTGCTTTTAACATTTCTTTCTTTATCCCATCAATCCCAGCTGCCTTACCCCCTTTCATTCTACCCACTACATCACGAACTTCCCCCACACTCACAACTGGCTCTTCCACACTCCTACAAGATGTTATTCCTCCTTGCCCTATACATGAAATCACAGCTTCCTTATGTTCATCAACATTTAACAACTCCTCAGGAACATCAATACTGATATTAAAAAATGTCCTGAATAGTGTCAGGACGAAGGCTTTCGTATTTTAATAATAATAATAGTAACTTCGAGAGTGTATAAATCTGTAGTGGAGGGAAGGCGGGGTAGGGGTCGGCCTAGGAAAGGTTGGAGGGAGGGGGTAAAGGAAGTTTTGTGTGCGAGGGGCTTTGACTTCCAGCAAGCATGTGTGAGCGTATTTGATAGGAGTAAATGGAGACAAATGGTTTTAATACTTGACGTGCTGTTGGAGTGTGAGCAAAGTAACATTTATGAAGGGATTCAGGGAAACCGGCAGGCCGGACTTAAGTCCTGGAGATGGGAAGTACAGTGTCTGCACTCTGAAGGAGGGGTGTTAGTGTTGCAGTTTTATAACTGTAGTGTAAAGCACCCCTCTGGCAAGACAGTGATGGAGTGAATGATGATGAAAGTTTTTCTTTTTCGGGCCACCCTGCCTTGGTGGGAATCGGCCGATGTGTTAATAAAAATAATACTAATAATAATTATCTTTATTTCTTCAGATACATGATACAACTTATATAGACCTAGATGACATCATTGACATACTATATAGAAAGCCCCTGGTTATGCAGAGCATTTCGGGAAATTTTTGGTTAATTTCGTCCCCAAGATGCGACTCACCCAGGTACCTACTTACTGCTAGGTGAACAGGGACCCATATAGAAATAAGCTATCATAATAACAATGATACACAACTCGGAATCCTCTGGCCATAGTGAAAACCATCCTCCTGAAGGATATCAACTCTAGAAGATTAGGAATCACAGATTCCTAGAAACCTCAAACACTATTATCATGGACGACAATTTGTTTTGGTCAGAAAGTTATGTGTAGTGGCAACACGAAACATCTACTTCACAGTGTGACTCTGTGACAACCAGATGCAAGATGAGTTTTTGTGACCTGCAGAAGATGCTTACACCCGTTGCCTCTGTTCACCTAACAGTAAGTAGTTACCTGGGTGTTAGTCGACTGTTGTGGGTCGCATCCTAATGAATGATCAATTGCTCTCACTCACTGAGTGAGAACAATTAGGTAATGAGTGAGAACCAGTGACGTAAACTGAGAAATCAGTGCCAAGGAACAATGCCGCAAAGCACACAGACAGACAACCGCAGGCGAGCCTACCATCCCTGGCTATTCTAAATATAAGCTCTGAAAAAAAAGAGAAGTCCCACCAATTTCACCACTATATTGTTTAGCGTCTACTTGTCAGTGATTTCCGGCCTGGTAGACCAGGGTACCAGAGACACTGTGAATACTTTATCTACTCCGCGAACTTGAAGATATTCTCCTTGTCCTCCCTAAATCTGTCAGCACTCATTAGCAGGCTAGTGATGACTGAGTTGAATGCAAATTAATGATTTATTTGAATCTATGTACTTGCATGTGTATATTCATGCATGTACGTATGTGTATACGTATATGTGAATTTGCATAAATATAGAAATTCAGGTTTTCGTTTATTAATGTAAATGTATGTAAAATACTCATCTACATACATATGTAACTATGATAGCGAATAAAGTAGCATCCCACTGCTGATGTGATGTATCTTTACATTTATATATATATATATATATATATATATATATATATATATATATATATATATATGTGTGTGTGTCGTGCCGATTAGGTAAAACTGGTCAATTAGCAAGAACTCATTTAAAATTAAGTCCTTTCTAAAATTTTCTCTTATACGTTTAAAGATATATTTTTTTCATTTATGTTAATGTAAAAATTTATAATTTTGTACCAAGAGAAACTTTGAAAACCTACCTAACCTTATTACAACAAGCGCAATTTAATTTAGCCTAACCCAACTAAATATATTTTAGATACGTTAACATTAATTTAATAATAAACAAGCACAATGAAATATATTTTTTTCGTTAGGTTCAGAATGATTTTTGCGAAATTATTGCATACACAAATTTTCGCTTGTCTTATATGGCAAGAAGAGCGTTGCTATTTAAGCCAAAATCGCAAGTTTTACCTAATCGGCACGACATATATATATATATATATATATATATATATATATATATATATATATATATATATATATATATATATATATATATAATATATATATATATACATATATATATATATATATATATATATATATATACATATATATATATATATATATATATACATATATACATATATATATATATACATATATATATATATATATATATATATATATATATATATATATATATATATATATATATATATATATATATATATATAAATATATATAGGAGGTACCACCTCTAGAACTTTATTGGGGACCCTCATCCTCAGAGAAGACGATAAGCGTACCTAAGGGAAAACTCGAGGTTCTCCCCGGAGCTGTTTGAATATTTTCTTCTCCTACCACTCCCTATATATAATATGGGAATGCTTTATTAATAGACAGAATACATTGATAGAAAACACAAACATGAACATGAATACAATGGTACAATATGTCAAAGATTATGAATCTCCTCCAGCTCCTCCGAAGCCGGACGCGAGCCAAGTATGCAGCATGCGTTTCCCCTCTGGATGGCCACGCTGAGACTCTGGAACATGAACCTGGCTGCCCTTGGGTCCCTGGTGGTGTCGATAAGTCTGGAACCCAGTTCTTTAAGGAAACATGTTGCATTTTTTCCCCACGCTCCCAAGGTCACTGATCCCACTGGGACAAATTGATACTGTTGGCTTATGTCCCTGTACTTGCCGATCTTGTACTCCTCTCTGTGGTCAGCAGCTCCTCCCTGTCGCCCGACACTGTGATGGATGTAGGTGTCAGCCAGTGCTAGTGATCGAGGCTCTCTCTCGGCTGGGCATCCAGCTATAGCAAGGGTTCTCTTTATGATGTCGTTGACCTCATTGTGTCTTGCATGCCAACCCTTGGTTTTAGAACAGTTAAGACCATGTAGACCATATTGGTCGGCTGGCACATCGCTGCAAATACACGTTATTCCGTGTGAATAGGGGCAGCAAGGCGCAGAGCCACTGCAATACGAAGGGTCTTAGGGTCGAGGCGTGTTCCCATAACCGAAATGGGAACTGTTTGGAGGAAGTCCCCAGAGTGAGGTGCACTCACAGCTAGGAGACGGGCAGTCTCCCTGTCTGATGTTACGGCCCTAAGCATATTGGCAAGTATCTTTTCAGTGATGGGGCCGTCGCAGCTTGACTGTTTGTAGGCCAGTTCTTCACTAGGTTTTGGTGTTGGAGCAGCAAGAGTCTCCCATTCAGTGATGGCACTGGTGTAGCTAGGGTCCTGTATTCCTGCTGAATCACTGAGGCTGTCTGGAAGAATTTGTTTTATTAGCTCATTTGATGCTATGGAAGAGGATAAGAAAGCTAGTAGGGCAATCTGGGAGGATTTGCGTACTCCCAGCCCCCCAAGCCTGACTGGAAGTGAGGCTTGCAACCACTGTCCATCTTCGAGGGAAAGATTCAATACACTCTCTAGCATGGTCTTGAGGGAGAGTCATATATATATATATATATATATATATATATATATATATATATATATATATATATATATATATATATATATCAATGAAACCACGAAACAAGTGGTATTGAATCATTTACCAAATTGCGGCAGGCGAGGGTTCGACCCCACGACCCATTGTCCGGCCTCAAGAGACAACACAACGTACGTGTCACCTTATCCGTTCCTCCATCGATCCTACAAACAACATGAGCCTAGCTCATAAGCCGAGCGTTGGTTTGCGTGCGGCCAGCAGTAACAGCTTGGTTGATCAGACCCTGATCCACCACGAGGCCTGGTTTCAGACGAGGCCGCGGGAGCGTTGATCCCAGAAACCCTCTCCAGGTATACTCCAGGTAATACTATTAGCCTTTCTTAAATGGAAACAAACAACAAAACTGTCGTAATAATTCAAGCGATATAATCACTAATTCATTTCGAAGCGCTGAGAACCTTATTAAAAAACTCATTAATTTTACGCAGAAAATTGTACTCAGTATTAACCAATTACAGTTTATACCTACTGCGATTTTTTTCGAAGTTCTGAAAGGGCTAATCTGTACATACGTCAACAAGTTAATTTATGGTGTAATTAGAATTTGAAAACGATGGGTTTTTTGTTCTCAAGAGACTCCATAGTTGAAGATCACTTTCAGGTTATGCTAAAAACACTTTGATCAAAGACTTTTAATTTTCCATTCTTAATTTTTTTTTCTTTTTTTATTTGGTGTCGCTAAAATGGTGACT
>WNWK01008795.1:0-40000 GCA_009830355.1 Cherax destructor
AGGAGACAGGAAGGACTCCAATAATTCAGAATAGGGTGGTATACCAACAAGTGCTTGATGAAATACACCCAACAGAGGGGGAGGTGAAGAAGCTGCTATGTGAACTCGATACCTCAAAAGAGGTGGGATCTGACAACATTTCTCTGTGGGTCCTTAGAGAGGGAGCAGAGATGTTGAGTGTGCCACTAACAAAAATCTTCAACACATCCATTGAAACTGGGCAACTACCTGAGGTGTAGAAGATGGCAAATGTAATCCCAATTTTTAAGAAAGGAGACAGACACGAGACATTAAACTACAGACCTGTGTCACTGACGTGCATAGTATGCAAAGTCATGGAGAAGATCATCTGGAGGAGAGTGGTGGAGCACCTAGAAAGACTCAAGCTTATAAAAGACAACCAGCACGGTTTCAGGGAAGGAAAATCCTGTGTCACAAACCTACTGGAGTTTTATGACAAGGTAACAGAAGTAAAACTAGAGATTGAGGGGTGAATAGACTGCATTTTCTTGGGCTTCAAGAAGGCGTTCGACAAAGTTCCTCACAAGAGGTTTAGAGCATCAGGCACACGTAACAGGAAAGACACTGCAATGGATCAGAGAATATCTGACAGGGAGACAACAACGAGTCATGGTACATGACGAGGTGTCAGAGTTGGCACCTGTGACGAGTGGGGTTCCACAAGGGTCAGTCCTAGGACCTGTTCTGTTTTTGGTATATGTGAATGACATAACGGAAAGGATAGACTCAGAAGTGTCCCTGTTTGCAGATGATGTGAAGTTAATGAGAAGTATTAAATCCGTCGAGGATCAGGCAGGACTACAAAGAAACCTGGACAGGCTACAAGCCTGGTCCAGTAACTGGCTCCTTGAATTTAACCCTGCCAAATATAAAGTCATGAAGATCGGGGAAGGGCAAAGAAGACCGCAGACAGAGTATAGTCTAGGTGGCCAGAGACTGCAAACCTCACTCAAGGAAAAAGATCTTGGGGTGAGTATAATACCGAACACATCTCCTGAGGCACACACCAATCAGATAACTGTTGCAGCATACGGGTGGCTGGCAAACCAAAGAATAGCGTTCCAATACCTTACTAAGGAATCGTTCAAGACTCTTTACACCATATACGTCAGGCCCATACTGGAGTATGCAGCACCAGTTTGGAACCCACACCTGGTCAAGCACGTCAAGAAATTAGAGAAAGTGCAAAGGTTTGCAACAAGACTAGTCCCAGAGCTAAGGGAATTGTCCTTCGAAGAAAGGTTAAGGGAAATCGGCCTGACGACAATAGAGGATAGGAGGATTAGGGGAGACATGATAATGACATATAAAATACTGCGAGGAATAGATAAGGTGGGCAGAGACAAGTTGTTCCAGAGAGGGGACACAGAAACAAGGGGTCACAGTTGGAAGTTGAAGACTCCTATGAGTCAAAGAGATTTTAGGAAGTATTTCTTCAGTCATAGAGTTCTCAGGAAGTGGAATAGCCTAGAAAGTGACGTAGTGGAGGCAGGAACCATACATAGTTTTAAGACGAGGTTTGATAAAGCTCATGGAGCAGGGAGAGAGAGGCCCTAGTAGCAATCAGTGAAGAGGCGGGTCCAGGAGCTATGAATCGACCCCTGCAACCACAAATAGGTGAGTACACACACACACACACACACACACACACACACACACACACTGAGAGGCGCGTTAGAGTGTAGTGGGACACAAGGCTCCGTGAATCTTAGTGTTTTTAGGTGGTACATTAGCTGCTAGAGAAGCCAGTGGTAGTGACAGGGTCAGTGAACAACCCTACAAGTGATAACCAAAGATATTAACTAAAAAAAATGCGAGAGAAAGCCTGAAATTACAAAAGAAAATTTGAAAGTGCCAAATCGTTTGAGGCCTAGCAGGCACTGTTGCCACACGGGTACAAATATATATACGAAGTATAAAGCGAGTGACGAAAGTTAAAAGGTCAAGAGTTAAGAGAGGTTGGTTAACAAGCAACATGTGGGGTAGTATACAGCGAGAGTGACCAAGTTAACAAGAAAACGAAGAAAAGAAAAAACAAAAATATATAACCAGGGAAGGTGGCAGGCAGTAGGCCTCCTCCAGGAAGTGGTGACGTCATAGGTTGGGTATCATTATAAATAAGTGTAACGTACCAAAAGTGAAGAGTAATTTACAAAAGTGAAAATACTTGAGGAACGTGTGGTGTATGAGTATAAATGGATATACTTTATCATGGGTGAAGGATTTCGAAGAAAGTCTTAGAGGTCAATGCAGTACGACAACAAGGAGGCAGAAGCAGAACTTGTCCACCACCACTGCCAGCCGCAAGTACACTCGCCTAGTTTTGGTTGCATGTTGTGTCGGAAGTACTGGTCTCTGACACTGGTAGCTGGGGGTCACTCACTCCTGCCAGCTATTACCTGAACTAGAGTAAAAACAACATTGATAAGGTGGAGATAGGATTGATGAATGTGTGGGAAACTAGTGAGGGACATCAAACACACACACACACATACACACACACACACACGGGTTTAGGCACTGTAGAGCTGAGTAGAGTATCATAACTTTTAGATTTACTAGTATTAGTAAATATAAGTAAATATAAATATAAGTATTAGTAAATAAAAGTGAGGAGTATTTCTGGGACACAAGCATAAACACGCACAAGGGTTTCACACCTTCTGAAAGCTGATATGACACATCCTCTCTCCCTCCCTCTTAAACCATATACACACACACATACATACAATAATAATCCATACATACAATAATAATTCAACTGATAGTAATTTTAAGCTCACATAGACAGTGACAAGGAAACCAAGGGATTGGGTACATTGGCAGTACATACGTGGGTACATAAGGACAGTAAGGATACATAACGACTAACGTGGGTAGACAGCCCCCTACCACCATTCCCCTGCCTTAACACCTCCCCTCACTCATCCCCCTCCCCTTCCCAGACCTTTCCGCTCTTCCACCCACCCACTTCCCTACACTCTCACTCTACCTCTCACTCTACCTCACACACTCCCTTGCCCCCTGACTCTCTCCCCTCTCTTACACTCTCACACTCACACACTCTCACATTCAATCTCTCCCTCTCACACACACTCACTATCTCACACACTATATCCCCATCTCTCTCTTCCCACCTCTCTCTCCTCCCTATCTCTCTCTCTTGCCCCATCTCTCTCCCCATCTCTCTCTCTCCCTCTCCCCAGCTCTCCCTCTCTCATCTGTCTCCCCATCTCTCTCCCTCTCCCCATCCATCTCTCTCCCCAGCTCTCCCTCCCTCCCCAGCCTCCCTCCCTCCCCATCTCTCCCTCTCTTATCTCTCTTTCTTACCCTTCCCTCCCCCTTCTCCTGGTCCCCGAATCCTCTCTCTCTCTCTCTCCCCACCTCTGCATATCTCTCCTCCACCCTTCCCCTCTAGTCCCCAAATCATCTCTCTCTCTCTCCCCATCTCTCTCCCTCTACCCATCCCTCTCTCCCCATCTCCCTCCCCCATCTCTCCCTCTCTTCTTATCTCACTTTCTCACCCTTCCCTCCCCCTCTCCTAGTCCCCAAATCCTCTCTCTCTCCTCCCCACCTCTGCATATCTCTCCTTCTCCACCATTCCCTCCCCCTTCTCCCTCTAGTACCCAAATCCTCTCTCTCCCCATCTCTACCTGTCTCCCTTCTCTCTCTAGTCCCCTAATCCCCCCTCTCTCTGTATCTACCTCTCCCTTCCTCTTGCACTCCCAAAAAAAAAAAAAAAAAAAAAAAAAAATGGTGGTAGGGACTCGCAGGACCCAGGGTCCAGAGGAGAACGGCTCTGGTAAGGAAGAATGGATGAAAGAGCAGTGCAAAAGGATGGAACAAGAGTGGAGAGAAAACTAGGAGAGCTTTCTGCAAAGATGGAGAGAGAGCTTTCTGTGAAACTGGAAAAGAGGTTGGAGGAGGAGAAGAAGAACTGGGAGGCACAAGCTGAAGATGCAGTAGCCAGGATAAGGGGCCTAGAAGATGAGGTAAACAGGCTGAAGCAGGTTACAGGGGTATTGACCAGTAAAGACACAGCATCAAGGGGCCCATCGGGAAGGAAGATGTAACTTACGCTATGGCCGTATCTGCCTACCAAGCAGGGCCAAGGAGCGAAGAGGGTGAGCAGCTGAGAGCAGGTGGAGAGGGGAATAGGCAAATGCAGAGGAACGATCATGCCACCAAGAGCAACAGGAAAAAGAAGGGAGAAACAGGAGCCTGAGCTGCAGAGGGAAAGGCAATGGGAGGAGGAGAGGGCAAAGGCAGTGTTTATTCATGGGCTGAAGGAGAGTGAGGGAAGGACACACACTGAAAGACGGCAGGCAGAAAGAAAGGAGATTGAGAGCATACTCAAAGAAATAGGTGAAGAAGACATGTCCGAGATTGTAAATTTTCAGAGAATAGGGGGGTACTCGAAGGGGAGAAAACGACCGCTCAAGCTGATTCTCAGGACAGAAACAGAGAGAGACAGAATCCTCCAAGAGAAACCACGATTGAAGGAAACGGAAGAATACAGGAGGGTGTTCCTAGACCGGGACAGAACAAAAACAGAACGACAGCAGCTGAGGGAGAGGACACAAAGGCGAAAGGAGCGAGGAGGAGGGACAAGGACAGAATCAGTAGAGGACAACCAGAGCAGGGCGGAGCAACAAGAACAAGCACACACAGAACCATCCCAAACACCCAACAACCAAGCACACTATCCCAACACAAACTACAACCAACAATCTCAGCCCCACCCAACACTCCACTATAGAATCCCACAGTACACCACCAGGTCCCCCACCCTCACAGACCCCCAAAACACAGTAGTAGAGAGGAAACTGAAGGTATGGTACACCAATGCTGATGGAATAACAAATAAGTGGGAGGAGTGGCACGAAAGAGTCAAAGAGGCATCACCGGACATAATAGCTCTCACAGAAACCAAGCTCACAGGTATGATAACAGATGCCATCTTTCCAATGGGATACCAGATCCTGAGGAAAGACAGAGGGAACAGAGGGGTGGAGGAGTGGCACTGCTGATCAAAACCGATGGGATTTTGACGAGATGGAGAGAGGAGACGGAGGAGAAGCTGGGGATTACATAGTAGGGATGCTACAGTCTGGAGGTCCCAAGGTGGTAATTGCAGTGATGTATAACCCACCACAGAACAGCAGGAGGCCAAGGCAAGAGTATGATGAGAGTAACAGAGCGATGATTGACACTCTGGCAGAAGTGGCCAGAAGGGCTCGCGCGAGCAGGGCGAAGCTACTGATCATGGGTGACTTCAACCATAAGGAAATTGATTGGGAGAACTTGGAGCCACATGGGGGCCAAGAAACGTGGAGGGCTAAGATGCTGGAGGTGGTACTGGAAAATCTCATGTACCAACACGTAAGGGACACTACCAGAGAGAGAGGAAATGACGAACCAGCGAGACTGGACCTAGTATTCACCCTGAGTAGTGCAGATATTGAGGACATCACACATGAAAGCCCCTTGGAGCCAGTGATCATATGGTTCTAAGTTTCGAATACATAGTAGAGTTACAAGTGGAGGGGAAGCAGGAAGGGCTGCACAAATGAAGCCAAACTACAAGAAAGGTGACTATGTGGGCATGAGGAACTTCCTGCACAGAGTTCAGTGGGACAGAGAGATGGCAGGGAAGTCAGTAGACGAGATGATGGAATATATGACAACAATTTGCAAGGAAGCTGAGGAGAGGTTTATACCCAAGGGTAACAGGAGAAGCGAAAAAGACAGGATGAGCCCATGGTTCACCCAAAGGTGCAGGAAGCCAAAACCAAGTGTGCAAGGGAATGGAAGAGGTACAGAAGGCAAAGAACCCCGGAGAATAAGGAGAGCAGTCGTAGAGCCAGAAATGAATATGCACAGATCAGAAGGAGGCCCAAAGACAGTACGAGAATGACATAGCAGCGAAAGCCAAATCTGACCCAAAGCTGCTGTACAGCCACATCAGGAGGAGAACAACAGTCAAGGACCAGGTGATCAGGCTGAGGAAGGTAGGAGGGGAGGTCACAAGAAATGACCGGGAAGTGTGTGAGGAGCTCAACATGAGATTCAAAGAGGTGTTCACAGAGGAGATAGAAGGGCCTCCAGAAAGGAGGAGAGGTAGGGTACACCATCAAGTGCTGGACACAATACACACAAATGAGGAGGAAGTGAAGAGGCTACTAAGCGAGCTAGATACTTCAAAGGCGATGGGGCCAGATAACATCTCTCCATGGGTCCTGAGAGAGGAGCAGAGGAGCTATGTGTACCCCTAACAACGATCTTCAACACATCTATCGAAACAGGGCAACTACCTGAGGTTTGGAAGACAGCAAATGTAGTTCCAATTTTTAAAAAATGAGACAGGAACGTAGCAATAAACTACAGACCAGTGTCACTGACATGTATTGTATGCAAGGTCATGGAGAAGATAGTCAGGAGAAGGGTGGTTGAGCACCTAGAAAGGAATGAGCTTATCAACGACGGCCAACACGGTTTCAGGGACGGAAATCCTGTGTCACAAACCTACTGGAGTTCTACGACAGGGTGACAGCGATAAGGCAAGAGAGAGAGGGTGGGTAGATTGCATATTCTTGGATTGTAAGAAGGCGTTTGACACAGTTCCACACAAGAGATTAGTGCAGAAGCTGGAGGACCAGGCAGGGGTAACAGGGAAGGCACTACATTGATCAGGGAATACCTGTCAGGGAGACAGCAGCGAGTCATGGTACGTGGCGAGGTGTCAGAGTGGGCGCCGGTGACGAGCGGGGTTCCACAGGGGTCAGTCCTGGGACCAGTGCTGTTTCTGGTATTTGTGAACGACATGACGGAAGGAATAGACTCCGAAGTGTCCCTGTTTGCAGATGATGTGAAGTTGATGAGAAGAATTCAATCGGACGAGGACCAGGCAGAACTACAAAGGGATCTGGACAGCCTGCAAGCCTGGTCCAGCAACTGGCTCCTGGAGTTCAACCCCACCAAGTGCAAAGTCATGAAGATTGGGGAAGGGCAAAGAAGACCGCAGACGGAGTACAGCCTAGGGGCCAGAGACTGCAAACCTCAATCAAGGAAAAGATCTTGGGGTGAGTATAACACCAGACACATCTCCTGAGGCGCACATCAACCAAATAACTGCTGCAGCATATGGGCGCCTAGCAAACCTAAGAACAGCATTCCGACATCTTAATAAAGAATCGTTCAGGACCCTGTACACTGTGTACGTTAGGCCCATATTGGAGTATGCAGCACCAGTTTGGAACCCACACCTAGCCAAGCATGTGAAGAAGCTCGAGAAAGTGCAAAGGTTTGCAACAAGACTAGTCCCGGAGCTAAGGGGTATGTCCTACGAGGGGAGGTTAAGGGAAATCGACCTGACGACACTGGAGGACAGGAGAGATAGGGGAGACATGATAACAACATATAAGATACTGAGAGGAATTGACAAAGTGGACAGAGACAGAATGTTCCAGAGATGGGACACAACAACAAGGGGACACAGATGGAAGTTGAAGACTCAGATGAATCACAGAGATGTTAGGAAGTATTTCTTCAGTCACAGAGTTGTCGGGAAGTGGAATAGTTTAGGAAGCGATGTAGTGGAGGCAGGCTCTATACATAGCTTTAAGCAGAGGTATGATAAAGCTCATGGCGCAGGGAGAGTGACCCAGTAGCGGCCAGTGAAGAGGCGGGGCCAGGAGCTTTGACTCGACCCCTGCAACCACAACTAGGTGAGTACAACTAGGTGAGTACACACACACACACACACACACACATATGTTAAATAGAAAAATAGAGAGACAGATAGAGAGAAAGAAAAAAATATACAGACAGATTGACATAGAGACAGAGTTAGGACAGAGAGACAGGGAGACTGAGACGAAGACTATGAAAAAATACGTTTAAAAAAAGATTTGGTAAATAAGTGTTGGAGGAATGAGGGTCACAGGAACCAACACTTGTCGTCCCACATTCCAACTCGACGGGAATTTCCAAAAAAAAAAAAAAAATAGTCATAGCAGAGCTGCGCCTGAAGCCAGTATTTCCTACAATTATTTAATGAAAAATAAACACATGTCCAGAATAATTAAGCCCATCTCTGTTTATATCCAACATTCAAAAATCTTTTGTGTATATACAATATTCACAAAACTTTCATAAATATGAGAGCAAAGGAATATGCAGCATATCATAATTTTTGACTTTCATATGTCCATGTATAAAGGTACAGTCATATCAGCCACTCCTTCAAAGTGAAAAACTGTTCTCTAATGAATATATAAATAAAAATTAATGAATATATAAATGAGTAAATGAATATATATTAAACCCACGTACACGCATTCACACACACACAAACGGAGCCAGGCCATGCCGGGGCCAGGAGCTGTGAATCGACCCCTGCAATCACAACTAGGTGAGTACACACACATACACAGATAACTGTTTCAGCATATTGGCGCCTGGCAAACCTAAGAATAGCGTTCCGATACCTCAGTAAGGAATCGTTCAAGATTCTGTACTCCGTGAACGTAAGGCCAATATTGGAGTTTGCAGCACCAGTTTGGAACCCACACCTGATCAAGCACGTCAAGAAATTAGAGAAAGAGCAAAGGTTTCCAGAAAGACTATTCCTAGAGTTAAGGGAAATGTCCTACGAAGAAAGGTTAAGGGAAATCGGCCTGACGACACTGGAGGACAGGAGGGTCAGGGAACACATGATAACAACATATAAAATACTGCGAGGAATTGACAAGGTGGACAGAGACAGGATGTTCCAGAGATGGGACACAGAAACAAGGAGTAACAATTGGAAGTTGAAGACTCAGATGAGTCAAAGAGATGTTAGAAAGTAATTCTTGAGTCTTAGTGTTGTGAGGAAGTGGAATAGTCTAACAAGTGATGTAGTGGAGGCAGGAACCATATATAGCTTTAAGACGAGGTATGATAAAGATCATGGAGCAGGGAGAGAGAGGAACTAGTAGTGGTCAGTGAAGAGCCGGGGCAAGGAGCTATAACTCGACCCCTGCAACCACAATTAGGTGAGTACGTACGTGTCAACATGTCATGAACAAAAGGGAAAGAATGCGATGAGCCAGCGACGCCTGATCTTGAGCTCTACCTTAGTAACTCTGATGAATGTTATATAGAATAATTAAAGTGGCTTGGTGCTAGCCACCACGTAGTGCTTATGTTCATATAACTTATGTAAGAGAAAGTGGAAAGGAACACGGAGCGTGAAAGAACTCAAAGTGGTGACTATGATGGCCTGAAGCAGTTCCTAACGAGTGTGGTGGAGGAGAGGAAGCTGGACAGATTGGCGTTGAATGAAATGATGTAGTATATTGCGGAAATTGCCGGGAGGCAGAGGAGAAATTCATATCAACAAGCAAAGATATCACTGGCAAGAACAGAGAGAGCTTATAGATCAACCAAAGGTGCAGGGAAGCAAAAGCTAATAGCACTTGTTGATATGAATTTCTCCTCTGCCTCCCGGCAATTTCCGCAATATACTACATCATTTCATTCACCGCCAATCTGTCCAGCTTCTCTCCTCCACCACACTTAGAAAATAAAGACCTACAAAAGCAATGAAAAGAGCCAGAAGCGAGTATGCATGGCCAAGAAGAGAGATTGAACGGCAATTTCAGAATGACAGCATCAAAAGCTAAATCTGTGCCAAAGTTGAATTACAATCTCATCAGTAATAAGACAACTCTGAAGGATCAGATAGGTAGGTATTTATAGGGGAAATTGGAACAATAGCAGAGCCTAAGAGGGAGAGTACATCAACGAGTTCTGTACACAATACAAACAATGGGAGGAAAGATGAAGAAACTGCTGAGCTATATTTATAATATTAGTCAACAGGACTAGAAAATATATTTCCATGGTTTCTGAGAGAGGAAACTACAATAGGTCTGGAAAACAGCGAAATCATAGTACTTAACAATAGGAAGAGAGAGGTGGCTTCGAACTACAGGCCAGGTTATGTAGATCGTCTACAAAGAATAGTAGAGGATTTATAAAAAAGAAACTCACTTTTCGCGATGGTAAATCTAACAAATCTTTTAGAGTTCTTTTAAAAATATAATGAAATGTAGGGCCGCATAAAGAGTGAGATGGACACACTCATTGTTATTGGTCAGTTAGAAAGTGTACGATACAGTCCCCACAAAAGCCAGAGGTTCAGGCAGGAATAACAGGAATAGTTATCTCGTAAGAAACAAGAAGATATTGTCTGGAAGGAAGTGTCGCAAAGGACGAGTGTATCGAATGGGGTTCCACAAAGCTGAGTGCTGTTTCTAGAATACGTAAACTATGTGAAAGATAAAACTGAGTAAGAGATATCCCACTTTACAAAGGATGTGCAACTAATGACGAGAATACAAACAGGAGAAGGCCAGGAAAGACTGGACTTACAAGTTGCTGTTAGTCTATTTCAATGGAACCCCATAATTTGTAAAATAATTAAAATTAAGGGAGAGCAAAGACAATCGGCTGCTTAAGTCTTGAAAAACAAAGGGCTTTGCGTGAGCATAGGCCCTGGCATTTTGCCTGAACCACTCATCAACCAAATAACTGCTGCAGTTAAAGCAAGGCTGTTAAGTTTACGGGTAGCTTGCAAACCATCAACAATGAGGCTTTCATTAACTTATATACAACATATGTCAGGCTCACCCTTGAGTATAAAGCGCCAGTATGGAACCTGCATTTGGAAAAGAATGTTCAGAAGCTGGAAAAAAAATTGAAAAGGATGGAAACGAAATTAGTTCCAGAGCAGAGGGTTATGTAATGTGAGGAGAGGCTAGAGTAGCTAACGTGGTGAGAGGAATTCATAGGGTGGATAGGTCAAGTCAGTGAGGCGAGTATCAGATGCACGAAGGCAAAACTTGGAAAATTAAAAAAAAAAGATGGTCACAGGGCTGTTAGCAAACACTTCGTTAGCCTTAGAGTGGTCAGTAAGTGTAATGACAGAGATAGTGAAATGGTAAAGGCGGCATCCTTACACAGAATTAATAAAACAAATTTGATAATTATCACAAAGCCAGGAAAGACGGAATCCAGTACCCAAGGCAGAGGCAGGACACGTGCTGAGATTCCTCCCTTCCAACCACACCTAGGTGAGTACGATTAGGTTACTACACATACACACGTACACACACCCACCCCCACACACACACACACACACCAAAAAAAAAAAAAAAAAAAAAACACGAACACACACACACACACACAAACACACACACATATACACAAATACACACACACCTACACACACACATTCACCTACACACAAACAGTTACGCACACACACTCACAAACACACCTACACTCAGTATTTGATAAGCAAATCCAGAAGGCAGGGCGGGTAGGCAGGTGTGTTTATTAGACTAGTGCCAATAGAAAAAACAGTTTGTTGGACTACGTATTGGTAGATAATAGACTGTTGGGTAGACTTCAGGATGTACATGTTTATAGAGGGGCCACAGATATATCAGATCACTTTTTAGTTATAGCTACAGTGGGAGTAAAAGGTAGATGAGATAAAAGGAAAATAGAAGCAGTAAGTAAGAGAGAGGTGAAAGTTTATAAACTAAAAGAGGAGGCAGTTAGGGTAAGATATAAACAACTATCGGAGGATAGATGGGCTAATGAGAGTGTAGGCAATGGGGTCGAAGATGTATGGGGTAGATTTAAAAATGTAGTGTTAGAGTGTTCAGCAGAAGTTTGTGGTTACAGGAAAGTGGGTGCGGAGGAAGAAGAGCGATTGGTGTAATGATGATGTAAAGAGAGTAGTAAGAGAGAAAAAGTTAGCATATGCGAGTTTTTTACAAAGTAGAAATGATGCAAGGAGGGAAGAGTAAATGGAGAGAAAAAGAGAGGTTAAGAGAGTGGTGAAGCAATGTAAAAAGAGAGCAAATGAGAGAGTGGGTGAGATGTTATCAACAAATTTTGTTGAAAATAAGAAAAAGTTTTGGAGTGAGATTAATAAGTTGAGGAAGCCTAGGGAACAAATGGATTTGACAGTTAAAAATAGGAGAGGAGAGTTATTAAATGGAGAGTTAGATATATCGGGAAGATGGAGGGAATATTTTGAGGAGTTGTTAAATGTTGATGAAGACAGGAAGCTGGATTTCGTGTATAGGCAAGGAGGAATAACATCTTGTAGGAGTGTGGAAGAGCCAGTTGTGAGTGTGGGGAAGTTCGTGAGGCAGTGGGTAGAATGAAAGGGGGTAAGGCAGCTGGATTGATGGGATAAAGATAGAAATGTTAAAAGCAGGTGGGGATATAGTTTTGGAGTGGTTGGTGTTATTATTTAATAAATGTATGGAAGAGGGTAAGGTACCTAGAGATTGGCAGAGAGCGTGTATTGTTCCTTTGTATAAAGGCAAAGGGACAAAAGAGAGTGAAAAAAGTATAGGGAATAAGTCTGTTGAGTGTACCTGGTAAACTGTATGGTAGAGTTATTATTGAAAGAATTAAGAGTAAGACAGAGAACAGGATAGCAGATGAACAAGGGGGCTTTAGGAAAGGTAGGGGGTGTGTAGACCAAGTGTTTACAGTGAAACATATAGGTGTACAGTATTTGGATAAGGGTAAAGAGGTTTTTGTGGCATTTATGTATTTGGAAAAGGCGTATGATAGGGTGGATAGGGGGACAATGTGACAGATGTTGCAGGTGTATGGAATAGGAGGTAGGTTACTGAAAGCAGTGAAGAGTTTTTTATGAGGAGAGTGAGGCTCAGGTTAAAGTGTGTAGGAGGGAGGGGGACTATTTCCCAGTAAAAGTGGGCCTTAGACAAGGATGTGTGATGTCACCGTGGTTGTTCAATATATTTATAGATTGGGTTGTAAGAGAAGTGAATGCGAGGGTATTGGCAAGAAGTGTGGGGTTAAAGAATCAAATACAAAGTGGGAGTTGTCACAGTTGCTTTTTGCCGATGACACTGTGCTTTGGGAGATTCTGAAGAGAAGTTGCAGAGGTTGGTAAATGAATTTGGTAGGGTGTGTAAAAGAAGAAAATTTAAAGGGAATATAGGAAAGAGTAAGGTGATGAGGATAACAAAAATATTAGGTGACGAAAGATTGGATATCAGATTGGAGGGAGAGAGTATGGAGGAGGTGAATGTATTCAGATATTTGGGAGTGGACATGTCAGCAGATGGGTCTATGAAGGATGAGGTGAATCATAGAATTGATGAGGGGAAAAGGGTGAGTGGAGCACTTCGGAGTCTGTGGAGACAAAGAACGTTGTCCATGGAAGTAAAAAGGGGAATGTATGAGAGTATAGTTATACCAACACTCTTATATGGGTGTGAAGCATGGGTGATGAATGTTGAAACGAGGAGAAGGCTGGAGGCAGTGGAGATGTCATGTCTGAGGTCAATGTGTGGTGTGAATATAATGCAGAGAATTCTGAATTTGGAAATTAGGAGAAGGTGCGAAATTACCAAAACTATTATCCAAAGAGCTGAGGAGGGATTGTTGAGGTGGTTCGGACATGAAGAGAGAATGGAACGAGACAGAATGACTTCGAGAGTGTATAAATCTGTAGTGGAGGGAAGACTTGGTAGGGGTCGGCCTAGGAAAGGTTGGAGAGAGGGGGTAAAGGAGGTTTTGTGTACGAGGGGCTTGGACTTCCAGCAAGCATGTGTGAGCGTATTTGATAGGAGTGAATGGAGACAAATGGTTTTTAATACTTGACGTGCTGTTGGAGTGTGAGCAAAGTAACATTTATGAAGGATTCAGGAAACCGGCAGGCCGGACTTGAGTCCTGGAGATGGGAAGTACAGTGTCTGCACTCTGAAGGAGGGGTGTTAATGTTGCAGTTTTATAACTGTAGTGTAAAGCACCCTCTGGCAAGACAGTGATGGAGTGAATGATGATGAAAGTTTTTCTTTTGGGCCACCCTGCCTTAGTGGAATCGGCTGATGTGTTAATAAAAAATTTTTTACTATAAACATTGGAAAATTTCTCAAAATTTAAGACACTATAAAAATATGTTTCCTTATTTTACCTTTTCATTTTCACATTCAGTTGTGTGAAAATATTTTTTTTTTTTCTGAAGAGGAGGACAGCCACAGCTATCAGTCTTACGTTGCATAAATAGCTAAAAATAAGGGCAAATGATCCCCAACACAATTCGGTAAAAATAAAGCCTTAAGCAAGATACATCAGCATTATAAATTTAAACCCAAACCTACAATAAGTAGCAGTCTTATAGAATCTCACAAGAACAACTATTACAAATCGTACAAGTTTTAACTTGCCATTTAGTAGATATACATGCCGAAACCATCCCAAGCTTTCCCTTAAGTTTTCCTGAGGTAGGAGCTCTGTCTATCAATCCAGCATTCTCCAGTGATCGTATGGAAATCATTATCCAACATGCTTAATATAATGAGCAAATTAGGTCTTACACCGCCTGAAAACAAAGTCAATATATATTACACCAAACTACACTAGCACTAAAAGTTTGAAGCCCATCTAAAGAAATATTCTCTAGTTATCGTACGCAGACCAGTAACACTGGACAACAAATTTCCTTGAGATAAAAGTACGTTTTGATTAACAGTATACACACAAGAGAGGAACGGGTGAAAAATCTCAGCTGAATACATAAAACGAATGGGCCCTGACACAGTGCCACTTTAAACTGTGTGAGAGGAAGCAGAAGCACTATCCATTAGATATAATCTACAGCCAGTCAATGTATGTAAAACAAATACCCATGTTCTATAATACAGCAAATGTAGTCCTGTTACAAAATTAAATAGACAAATGAGATGTGTTCAACTACATGCCCGTATCTCTGACATGCTAACTATACCTGAGGGTGTTTCCGGGACACCTCCCGGCCTGGTCCATGGCCAAGCCTTGCGCTGGATCAGATCCTGATCAACTAGGCTGTTACTGCTGGCAGCAAGCAAACCAATGTATGAACAACAGCCCGGCTAGTCAGGTACTGATTTTAGATGCCTGTCCAACTCCCTCTTGAAGACAGCCAGGGGTCTATTATTCTAATTTTAAAATAATAATCATCTATCTTTATTTATTGAAGTGCTGCAAGAAAAGAGCTCTTCAGATCATTAATTCTCCACGCATCAACACCACTCCAAATAAAGTTATAATTCTTCCCAACAGCCAGGTTGCATGGAACATTTTTAAAGTACTTGCACAAGGTAACACTAGAGTCGCCATCGCATCCAGCACTTCAATAAAGGATCTAAACAGGAAAAAAATCCAAGCTCCATGAACCAGTCAATGCAGGGTTTTACACTATACCCTGTGAAGGCTGCGACAGAATTTATGTAGGTGAAACAGCAAGAAACCTCGAAACACGCCTCAATGAACACATTAATGCATGTAGGAACGATAACCTGAACAACGTCTGCGTACAACACCGAAATTCCACCAATCATCTCATGAAATTGAGGGACGCCCGATTAGTAATCAAAGAAACCAGTTTTGCTCTGTGAAGTGAACCAAGATGCCGTCCATTGAGCAACTTTACCAGCAGCTTAAGGAGGAATTGAGGGTAACGAAGCTTGAGATTCGGCGATTCACGGAGGAAAACAAGAGGATTCGTAGTAGTCCTCCTGTTGTAAGTCCTCAGGTCAAGAAGGGATCCTGGCAGTGGCCGGACTTCTGGAACGAAGTCGAAGATCAAGAAAACGAATGGAGAGGTAGAAACGATGCTGAAGAAGAAAGAGACTGCTGTGGAAACTGTTGTGGAAACATCGAATGCCTTCTCCGTGCTACCCGATGAATGTGAGTCGACTACTGGGAACGTCACGACGAACGACACCAAGGAAGGTAAAAACATTGTTATTGTTGGGGATAGCCAGGTTAGGTATATGGATAGGGCATTCTGCTTGAAGGATAGGAGTAGGAGACAGAGGGTTTGCTTTCCTGGGGCTGAGATAGAGGATATTGTTTGCCGGCTTGACAACATCATGAACGGTAATGGGATCAATCCTATTATCTGCCTCAGTGCTGGAGGCAATGATGTAGACAAGCGTAGAAGTGAGGAATTAGTTAGAAGGTACAGGACAGCAATATACATAATTAGGAAGAAAGGGGGCGCCCTGTTATATGTGGCATTTTGCCAAGAAGAGGTGTTAGAAATGAATGGCTGTCCAGATCGATTGGTATAAATTGCTGGCTGAACAAACACTGTAAGGATAATGCAGTCCCATTCATTGACAACTGGGACCACTTCTATGGCCGAAATGACATGTATGCCAGGGATGGGGTTCACTTATCCAGGGAAGGTGTAGGATTTCTCCAGCTCAGTTGAGGATGTTGTTAGGGCTTTAAACTAGGATTAGTTAGAGGTATGGGTTTAGGAATGGTAAATAATGAGGGCCAAAATATTGATTCAGGTTTTGATATCATAAATCTTAACAATAACAGTAATCGAGTAACACAAGGTAATGATAGTAACAGAAATTGTGTAAAACAAAAGCTGAAAAGGTTCACAAGAAGATACATATCAATGTATTTTATACTAACTGTCGAAGCGCCAGAAATAAAATTAACGAATTACGTTTGGTAGCATGTGCTGGGAACTTTGATGTCATTGCAATAACTGAAACATGGTATAATACCAAGAGTCGGGATATGATTGCTGAGTGTCATATTCAGGGGTTTAAGTTGTTCCATGTAGATAGATATAATGGGAAAGGGGGTGGAGTTGCATTATATGTACGAGAAAATATAAATTGCTGCATAAAAACAGGCATAAAAATAGATGGATCATTAACAGAATCTGTTTGGGTAGAGTTTCTAGAAGGTCAAGAAAAACTTATTCTAGGTGTAATATACCGACCTCCAGGCTTGGATCATGATAGAGGGAGACTTTTTTGGGACGAAATTGTTAGGGCTTCTAGACACGTAGTGATAGTAGGGGATTTTAACTTTAGTCAAATTGACTGGACTTCTTTGACCGGTAATCTGGAGTCCAGTGACTTTATGGAAGTAGTTCAGGACTGTTTTCTGAAGCAGTGTGTGACGGAGCCTACCAGAGGTAATAATTTGCTCGACCTAGTCTTGTCGAATATAGAAACCCTTGAAAATAATCTGGAGATCACTGAAGAGCTTGGCGCAAGTGATCACAAATCATTACTTTTAATATTACCTGGGAGTACGAGAATTATATTGGACTTAGAGAACACCTGTCTAATCTCGACTGGGGTAATCTACCTAACGATTACGATGGGATCTGGGTTTATGATTTTTTTCTTAATAATTCGGTGTACAACACCGAAATTCCACCAATCATCTCATGAAATTGAGGGACGCCCGATTAGTGATCAAAGAAGCTAATTTCCGCAGACGCAAGTGCCTTGAAACAGCCCTTATCGCTGTTTCTAACACAAACAAAACAAAGGCAGCTTCACCATCTCTAAAGTCTTATCAAGAATGCTCCTGAAAACAGTGAACCCTGCCATCACATAGTCTCTCCTGCTAATACTACACAAGCACATTGCAGAGGAGCAACACTGACACAGGTCTTCTCTAATCCAACCTCCAACAGAAATATTTGTCTAACCTGTATTTTTATGCTACCCAAGTAATAACTTTTATCACCTTTTACTCATGTGCAAGTTGACTGTTCTACCTTATTGTATTACTACTACTACTACTACAACATATATCACTACTACTACTTCTACTACTACTACTACAACATATATCACTACTACTACTTCTACTACTACCACCACTAGTATTACACCTCACTCTGAGCCTATATATACCCTCTGTGTCCATGTATTGTTTGTAACGGCTTGACAAAGCTCCTGGAGAGCGAAAAGTTGCCACAATAAAATGTCACATTAGTTGCATTTGTGTCCCTTTACGTAACAAGAGTATATCATCATGTATCTTTCTCGCCTGCATTCCAAGGAGTACAGGTCAAGGGACTTCAACCGTTCCCAGTAATTTAGGTGGTTTATTGTACTTATACAAACAAAGAAAATTCTCTATATGCTCTAGGTCTGCAATTTCGCCTGCCTTGAAAAGGACCGCTAGTATACAGTAATACTCAAGCCTAGAGAAAACAAGCAACTTGAAGAGAATCAATCATCATTGTCTTGGCATCCCTAGTTCTGAGGGTTCTCATTATCCATCATTTCATTTTCCTAGAAGACGTCGTAGAGACAGTTTTGTGATGTATGAAAATGAGATTCTCTCACATTATCACTCCCAGGTCCTTCACATTAGTTTTTCACTCTATTGTGGGGTTGGAATATGTTTTAACATCCGATCCAGTTTTTATTTTCTCGAATTTTTCAAAGAGGAGTAATTGAAATTTGTCTTCATGGAACTTCATATTATTTTCTGAGGCCCATTTAGAGACTTGATAATTGACCGCTTGGAGATTTGCAATGTCCTCAATGGATGACACTGTCCTTCCATCTCTCTTCCTTACATTTCCTTTCCTTCCAGAGCACCTTGCTAGTCTTTACTGAATCTCTTACTGTTTCTTTGAGAGCATCTCCATTAGTTATTTTTTCTTCTTTGTGCACATCAAATATTTCTGCTCCTGATGTCCCATGTGCTCGCTCTTTTATTTTTCCCCCTTTTGTTCTCTCCTTCAGTTTTAGAGCCATATTGATGCTTATTTACCTCAAGCAAATTAAATTTTATTTCCCATTCCTCATCCAATTTGCCCTTTAAAGTATTTATAACTATATCCAAGTAGTGTGACTCATCTGCTCTCCCCTCAGGATTTACCAATTTCTTGCATATGTAAGTTGAATTTCCTTTAAAATATAGAGCCAGTTGGATACGTTTTTTGTATGTGTGTTAGTGTGAGAATGTGCATGTAACCTTAATTTTAATACTTTTAAACGCAAATAATATTGTAAAAGTATAATGGAACTTTCAGACCCTCGAATAGTATTTTAAAGGTCCATTCCTCCTCATAAAGAGGAAATAGAGAATAATAAATTATAATAAAAGAAAAACAATTTTACTGCCAATAAGCAAAAATATAATTACTATATGATATATAAAAACACAATGAAATTTTCCTAACTGAAGTAAAGAATGAACAATGTACATAAATAATATATATATATATATATATATATATATATATATATATATATATATATATATATATATATATATATATATATATATATATATATATATATATATATATATATATATATGAAGAAAACCACTATGAAAAATAGAAGAATTCCAGCGCTTGTGACTACTCACATTATCCTTGATAATGTGAGTAGTCACGAAAGCGCTTGAATTCTTCTATTTTTCATAGTGGTTTTCTTGCATATTTTGATATCACCTGTTTACTGTGATCTTTTTGCATATATATATATATATATATATATATATATATATATATATATATATATATATATATATATATATATATATATATATATATTATATATTATATATGAGGGTGTTCAGTATGGTGATCCACTCGCTCCACTTCTCTTCTGTTTGGCAGTAAGAGAACTAACTTCCAGCCTACGCAGCGAGCTCAACATCTGGTACCTGGATGATGGCACTCTGGCAGGTAATGGGGAGTCCCTGTTGGAGGACCTACAATTCCTCAAAATGTGAAATCATCACAACAAACCAGGCAATAATCAATGTGGTGCGAACAATCCTCCCAGAAGTCTCTATTTCCACTCCATCCAACAGTACCCTCCTGGGAGCACCGCTGGGTCACCAGGCCATCGACACGGTCCTCAAGGACAAAGTGAAGGACCTGAAAAGAATGGAGGAGAGAATAAGTGATATTGATGCCCATGATGCCCTGTATCTCCTCACAAGGTGTCTTACTATGCCAAGACTCACTTACTTCTTGAGGTGCGCACCCTCTTTTGACAACCCAACACTTGACGAGTATGACGCACACCTGAGATCAACCTTTAAGAAGGGACTGAATCAGTCACTAGAGGATCGGCAATGGAAGCAGGCAACCCTTCCAGTGCGACTGGGAGGTATAGGGGTGCGCAAAGCAACGCAGGTAGCTTTACCTGCATTTCTGTCATCGTGTTTGGCCTCCTGTGGATTAGTAAAGAAGATTGTCCCCGAACGCTTGAGAGGTGTGGTGGGAGCTCAGGACCCCAGGTTCATTGAAGCAGCAGTACAGTGGGACATCCTGGCAGACTCCTCCAGTACACCAGCTCCTCCCAAAGAGCACAAACAGTCCCACTGGGACAAACCGATCATGGAAAAATATGCCAACACAATGCTCACCAACGCTTCAGGAAAGGACAAAGCTCGTCTCCTATCGGTGAAGGCACCACACTCAGGAGATTTCCTTCTAGCTGTTCCCATTTCCTCTCTGGGGACTCGACTCTACCCACAGGCAATTCGGATTGGCGTTGCTCTTCGCCTAGCCGCCCCCATACTCACCGAACATATGTGTATTTGCGGCAGGGCGACGGCTGATCAATTCGGACTTCATGGTCTCGTGTGTCACACATCAGAATGGAAGTATGCTAGACATGAGGAGATCAATGACATAAAGAGAAGCCTCGCCACAGCCCGTTGCCCAGCTCAACGGGAACCCCAAGTGCAGAGGTCTGATGGAAGTCAAAAGCGTCCTAATGGAGCCACTATGCTACCCTGGAAGGATGGTAAGCAGATTACTTGGGACTACACCTGTGCTGTCACAATGGCAGACACCTACTTGCCATACTCCGTAGCCGAAGGGGGTCGAGCTGCCAGTCACAGGGAGACCCAGAAGACTCGCAAATATGAAGGCCTTTCCCCTTGCTATAACTTCATCCCAATAATTTCGGAGACCCTTGGAGCATGGGGCAAGTGTGCTCTAAAGTTTCTCAAAGAGCTGGGTGAAAAACTCATCATAGAAACCAAGAACCACAGGGCGACCAGCTTCCTCTTTCAGAGACTCAGTGTTGCGATCTAGAGGGAAAATGCCTGCAGCATTCTGGACACGTGGCCCACTACCGGGGAGCTCAACGAAGTATTTGACATGTAGCTCAGAGTTGTTATCTATGTTGTTTTACTCCCTACTGTATTCCTGTCAATGTATTTTGTCTTGAAATAAAGTTTATACACAATGAAAAGAAGGGGTGGTAGAGCAAGTGGAATATTCAAATGGCTTCAGAAAGAAACCTAAATATTCTTCCTTGAAGCCTTTTTATCCACTTCTCCGAGGATATGGCTCCCACAATTTACACCAGAGGTGGAGCCCATCCTATATATATATATATATATATATATAGGATGGGGTCCACCTCTTGTGCAAATTGTGGGACCCATAGCTTCGGAGAAGTGGATAAAAAGATTTCAAGGAAGAATATTTGGATTTCTTCCTGAAGTCATTTGAATATTCCACTTCCCCTACCACCCCATCTTTTTTTTTTTACCAATAGGTATATTTTATTACATGATATGGTACAAAAGATTTAAGAGATACATTGTTGATATAAAGATAGCATATACAGTACACGAGGTGTGAGAGATACATGTCTAGTACATATTGTTACATGTTTGTCACCGATTAGATATATATATATATATATATATATATATATATATATATATATATATATATATATATATATATATATATATATATATATATATATACATATATATATATATATATATATATATATATATATATATATATATATATATATATATATATATATATATATATATATATATATATATATATATATATATATATATATATATATATATGCAAGACAACCACTATGAAAAAAATTGAGGAATTCCAAGTGCTTTCGTGACTACTCACATTATCATGGAACTACTATAAAACAAATATAACAAGAAGGCTTATAAAGGGGCAAGACTACACCTCACAGTCACATCATACTAACAAAGACCACACCTCACAGTAGCGTAACATCGCCCGACTCTGTGAAGAGGACCTGAAACTCTTCCCAAGAATTAAGATTTGTCATTAAATTCTTCCCAAATTTTATTAATTATAAATGAATCCAATTTATATAAACCAAAAGAAATATTCATATTATTTTCAAAACTGCTTTTAATGAAACATGATTCTATTATGTTCCTCTCAACCATGGACTTGCTTGATACAACTTTCTCAGCATTTTGAAAATCAATTGGATGGTTAAAATCTCTCACATGAATAAATAGAGCATTAGCATCTTGTCCAGTTCTAATGCTATATTTATGTTGTTTTAATCTTAGTTCAAGACTTTTACCTGTTTGACCGTAATAAACTTTATCGCATATTTTACAGGGAATCTTATAGACACATCCGTCAGCATTTTGGGGGAAATTTTTTTTCAAGTTTTTTTACTATATAAAGATTTTTAAATACAACTTTGATATTAAAATTCTTAAGAAAGGAAGGCATATCAACCAAGTTTTCATGGTAAGGAAGAACCAACATATTTTTAGTTGAATATTGTTGGTTGTCCCTTTTTGGACTGTAAAAAGTATTTCTAGCAATTTTAAAAGATTTGTCAGTTACGTGTCTTTGGTATTTTAAATCAATAGATATTTCATAAATTTTAGAGATTTCTTCATATTTTCTCGATTTCTGGGACTCCCTGAAGGTGGTAGTTGCCCCTTCTTCCTCCCTGGTGTATTGGAGATAGGTATCAGCCAAGGCAGATGCACATGTGTAGTCCCACACCACCTGCTTGCCGTCTGTCCAGGTTTGAAGGGTGATACCATCTGGACGCTTTTGGCTGCCATCAGATCTGCATAGTTGGGGTGGCTCCCTTACTGCTGGGCATCCGGCTGTTGTGAGGCTCCTCTTGATAAGGTTATTTACCTTTTCATGTCTTGCAATCTTTCCCTCGGATTTACGACACACAAGACCATGGTACCCGAATCGGTCTGCTGCTTCACTGCCACAAATACACCTGTGTTTAGCGAGAATAGGGGCGGCAAGTCGAAGCACATCACCAATGCGGATGGTCTGTGGGTCGAGGCGTGTGCCAAGGCTGGAGTTGGGAACAGCCAAAAGAAAGTCCCCTGCATGAGGGGCTCTCACTGGAAGGAGGCGGGCTCTATCCTTCCCTGACACACTCTGAAGCATCTTAGGAAATATGTCAACTTGGGCAGACTCATGCATTTTGTGAGAAGTTACAAGGCATCATGGGTGTCAAGATTGCCTATTCGTTGTTCCATTTTCCTCAATTCTTCCAGTGTCTTCCTGAGAATTGTGTCAATGGCATCGCTTCCCAGAGGTGCTCCAAGCAAGGCACTATTGGTAGGAGCAATGACTGTTGCTCCTGGTAGTTTTGATATCACTGCATCTATCACTTGTTCATTGACTTAGATGATTTCACATTTGGATGGATTCAGGATGAGACCCATTTCCTGTCCCCGTGTCATCACCTGTGTAAGATCATCTAGAAGGGACTCCTTTGTACCTGCTAGTGTGCCATCATCCAGGAACCAGATGTTTAGCTCACTGGTCAGTCTGACTGTGATTTCCCTAACTGCTATACAGAAGAGAAATGGTGCAAGAGGGTCCCCTTGCTGGACACCCTCTGATGATGTGATTTCATGCTCTCCAAACAGGAGCATTCATTCCTTGCTATATCCAGCTGAAACAAAAGGGAAGAGACCTGGGAAATGTTCTTGTACAGCTGCTAATACTACGTCTCTTTTCAGGAGATTAAATGCATTCTTGAAATCTAATTTAACCACTGCATTGTCCTCAAGCAGGTTGTCGATATACGCCCTTGTTGCATGAACCGCAGCTTCACTTCCTTGAGAGACCCCAAAGCCAAGCTGGTTTGGTTTAAGCATGATGGCTGCCTCTGCACAGCTTTAGAAACGAGGTGGCGAAACGTGTTGCCCACTGCGATTGGCCTAATTCCTCCATCCTGCTTTTTTAAGGGCACAAAGTGATGCTCCAATATAGAAAGGTTTAATTTCGTCAGGAATCAGATCAGCCAAGGAATTGTTAACAAACCATGTGATCTCTGAAAGCATTGTAATCCCCAGCAGAGCCGGACGGGAATGACATTATTGCTTTGTAAATGTCCGAGTCTTGCACAATCAATGGTTCCTCAGACAGTGGGGACATAGGTGTTGGAACTGTTGGTACCCCTGGTTTCTCTGGCAGGGTACTTTCCTTTAAGTGCTTCAGCAGTGATCCCTGGGGGCAACTGTATCTACACTGGTGAAAATTCTGATTGCTCCAACTGTGTTGCCCTCTTCAATTTTCTTGCTCACTTGGACTCTGATTTTTTCGCTGTCAGTGGAGTGAGTGGGGGTTCTGCCTCTCCCATTTTTGTATTGATGGGGAAGGTGAATGAGGTTATCAGCTCTAGGAAAGTCTCTTAAGGATTTAATGATCATTGAGGCTAGCCTCTTTCCCCTTCTTTCCGGCACAGCTAAGCAAACATTGCCAAAAAGTAGCAAGTTGTGCCATGCCTTGATGGTTGGTGGAGCATTTAGGATAGCAGAACCATCGTTTACTTTTATTAAGAGGTCCGTAAGTTTCCCAGCTGCGTGTGGACGGGCTGCTTTGGGAATATGTGTGAGTGTCCTGGTACCTGTTGCTTTAATTGCTTCCAAGATATTATCTGATGAGATGAGATCTGTTGGAGTGGGTTCAGGTGCCTGAAGTGGCTCTGGGTTATCACTTTCCACAGGAGGACATCCTGAACCCGGGCAGCTACCATGTTTGCAGAGGAAACCATTAGCGTTGAGACAACGAAGCTGTAAACACGACCGACACTTGCCTCTCCTAGTATTGCCAGCCGTGCCATTTCCCTGGCTGCTCGCTTCCTCCTGACTGGCATTCATCTGTCTAAGTAGACTGTAGGAGTGGAGTACGACATGCTGGGTGGGTAAGGTGCGTGGAAGGTAGTGAACTTGACCGTGGTGGACTGGTAGGGCTTGAGGGGTGTCGCTGGGATTTGGGTGAGGGAGGCGCAGGTAGTTGGGTGAGGGAGGCGCAGGTAGTTGGGTGAGGGAGGCGCAGGTTGTTGAGTGGGGGTAGACAGGGAAGATGAGTGAGGGGAGTGCACTCTATATATTGTTCACACTGTCTTACAATACACACAACACACACAATACACACAACACACACAATACACACAACATTATTTGTTTCCCATGTACGTCATGAAATATGTGGGTATGTGCACTGCTGAACACCAGTGTCTTCCTTCACCACCTACACACAGCACCTATATAGTTGCACGACATATTTATTATATATATATATATATATATATATATATATATATATATATATATATATATATATATATATATATATGTCGTGCCGATTAGGTAAAACTTGCGATTTTGGCTTAAATAGCAAGGCTCACCTTGCCATATAAGACAAGTGAAAATTTGTGTATGCATTAATTTCGCCAAAATCATTCTGAACATAACGAAAAAAATATATTTAATTGTGTTTGTTTATTATTAAATTAATGTTAACGTATCTAAAATATATTTAGTTGGGTTAGGCTAAATTAAATTGCGCTTGTTGTAATAAGGTTAGGTAGGTTTTCAAAGTTTCTCTTGGTACAAAATTATAAATTCTTACATTAACATTAATGAAAAAAATATATCTTTAAACGTATAAGAGAAAATTTTATAAAGGACTTAATTTTAGATGAGTTCTTGCTAATTGACCAGTTTTACCTAATCGGCACGACATATATATATATATATATATATATATATATATATATATATATATATATATATATATATATATATATATATATATATATATATATATATATATATATATATATGTATATAGCGGTCACATGGTATTTTGATATGCCGATGGTTGTGGTAATGTCTCAGTATTTACAAGGAGTGAGCAAGAAGCCAGAGTGAGACGAGGTAGTCACTGGTGGACGTTACTAGTATTAACCTCAGCCCGAGACCAATTATAGATACCAATAGTTTAACATCCAATAGGCTGGCTGCATAATCGATGGAGGTTTTCTGGAGGGAGCTCAGAACAACAGATGATCAATTACCAAGGTGAAGCAACACACCGCTGTGTCCGGTAAAGATGAGGTGAAGTTTCTGATATGTCACTTAGATCCAGGTACTCACCTTGTCTGGCCAGTGTCGAGTGACCCAATCTGACCAACAAGGCTAGAAACACAACAACGAAGTTAAATCCTGACAAACAATCATTCACTTGATAGCCAGAAGGCCTTTAAAACAAAAGATGAGGACTATGAATAATTGCGTTAAAATAGGTAAGTCAGACCAAGTCTGCTTAAATTAACAGAAAACCCAAGACATACCATAACACTAATCAAGACTGGAACTGAATACTTAATACAATTGATGGGAGCAGAAAGCTGAGTAACGTCAGTTCGTCAGGAAGGTCCCATGTTAACTCCCAATTATTTTACCACCACCACTCATTGATGCTTCCACTCTTATCTAACAAACTTTTCCCTCACAAATATGGATATTTTAAATGAATCAGATGTTATCGTTAGTTTTTCAGCGATAAATATACTTATATAAAAATCGTCACTACCCACTGAAACTTTGGAAATTCAAATTGGTATGAGTGCATTATTCCATACTCTGCAGAGGAGACACCATGCCCAGCCCTTCTAGGGCAGGGTAGGTGCCAAAGCTGGTACCATCTGCAGCTCGCAAGACTGCCGTTTCCTTTAGCCTCCCTGGGGCGGGGAAGGTAGCAGACCAGAGAGGCCTAGCTTCTCCCTACGAGCCCCGTGAGGGCAGAGAATGTTGTTCGGCCTGGGGACAGTTTGTCCCAACGATGAGGGGGTACTTGTACCTCCTCCCATTGGAGACATAGGTCTCAGACACTCCCACCACAGGGAGCCAAGGCCATGTCACCATCAGGAAAAGACCCGGGCCGGGAGAGTCCCGGCGAATCTACAGCAACAAACAACCGTACTCTGTGAAGTCATACTGGACGGCCTACCACTGGTGCCCTGAGTACAGTATGGACGCATTGAATCAGATCATAAAATATATTTGTTTCCCTCCCTTTGCTCTTGGTTTTCTTAACAATTTTTTTTTCTCTTCTTTATCCCATACTTCTGTTGAAGTATTCGTCCTTCTCTCTGTTCAATTCTCTTCCTCTTTACACTTCCTTGCTCTCTTTTCTTGAATGCCTACTTTTATCTTGTCATCCTCCATTTTATTTTAATATTTGTTCCCTCCATCTATTTATATCTTTATCTTATTTTCCCATTCTCTTTGACTCTTGCTACATTTTAGCATGCATAACCTCACCAACAATGACTCCCTCAACAACACTACAACTACCACTACGACCATCATTCTTAAGTTTTTGTCCACCATTGCCACTCCCACTACGAATAACATCATTAACTTTACGACGACTACCACACATACGACTACGATTATTAATTTAACGAGTTCCACCACGTCCACCGCCACCACCACTACCACAAGCAGCAGTAATCGTTGCTTAGACAAGTTGCATGCTCAGGGAGACAGTTTCCTCGGCCCAGGCAGCAAGTTATGTTAAAGAGTTGTCTAACAAATTTCTTGAAGTTGCAGTTTTGTCCAGGTTATATTATGGTGCCAATCATAAGTTTTTTTTTAGCACTTTCCCCAGGGCTGTTTACAGTGTGCTTGAAGTAAATTCGTGTGTTTGAGTGTATACGTGATTTGTGTGTGCGTGTGTGTGTGAGTGTGTATGTGTGTGTGTATGTGTGTGTGTTCGGGTGTGTGTGTGTACTCACCTATTTGTATTTGCAGGGGTCGCTTCACAGCTCCTGGCCCCGCCTCTTCGCTGGTCGCCACTAGGTACGCTTCCTTCCTGTTCCATGAATTATATTGTGCGTGTGTTTGTGTATGTGTGCGTGTGTGTGTGTGTGTGTGTGTGTACTCACCTATTTGTACTCACCTATTTGTGGTTGCAGGGGTCGAGTCATAGCTCCTGGCCCCGCCTCTTCACTGATTGCTACTAGGTCCTCTCTCTCCCTGCTCCATGAGCTTTATCAAACCTAGTCTTAAAACTATGTATGGTTCCTGCCTCCACTATGTCGCTTTCTAAGCTATTCCACTTCCTGACAACTCTATGACTGAAGAAATACTTCCTAACATCCCTTTGACTCATAGGAGTCTTCAACTTCCAATTATGACCCCTTGTTTCTGTGTCCCCTCTCTGGAACATCTTGTCTCTGTCCACCTTATCTATTCCTCGCAGTATTTTATATGTCGTTATCATGTCTCCCCTAACCCTCCTGTCCTCTAGTGTCGTCAGGCCGATTTCCCTTAACCTTTCTTCGTAGGACAATCCCCTTAGCTCTGGGACTAGTCTTGTTGCAAACCTTTGCACTTTCTCTAATTTCTTGACGTGCTTGACCAGGTGTGGGTTCCAAACCGGTGCTGCATACTCCAGTATGGGCCTGACGTATATGGTATACAGAGTCTTGAATGATTCCTTAGTGAGGTATTGGAACGCTATTCTTAGGTTTGCCAGCCGCCCGTATGCTGCAGCAGTTATCTGATTGATGTGTGCCTCAGGAGATGTGCTCGGTATTATACTCACCCCAAGATCTTTTCTTTGAGTGAGGCTTGCAGTCTTTGGCCACCTAGACTATACTCTGTCTGCGGTCTTCTTTGCCCTTCCCCGATATTCATGACTTTACATTTGGCAGGGTTAAATTCAAGGAGCCAGTTACTGGACCAGGCTTGCAGCCTGTCCAGGTCTCTTTGTAGTCCTGCCTGATCCTCGACTGATTTTATTCTTCTCATTAACTTCACATCATCTGCAAACAGGGACACTTCTGAGTCTATCCCTTCCGTTATGTCATTCACATATACCAAAAACAGTACAGGTCCTAGGACTGACCCTTGTGGAACTCCACTCGTCACAGGTGCCCACTCTGACATCTCGTCACGTACCATGACTCGTTGTTGCCTCCCTGTCAGATATTCTCTGATCCATTGCAGTGTTTTTCCTGTTACGTGTGCCTGATCCTTTAGCTTTTGCATTAACCTCTTGTGAGGAACTGTGTCGAACGCCTTCTTGCAGTCCAAAAATGCAGTCTATCCACCCTCTCTCTCGTGTCTTACTTCTGTTACCTTATCATAAAACTCCAGTAGGTTTGTGACACAGGATTTTCCTTCCCTGAAACCGTGCTGGTTGTCGTTTATAAGCTTGTGTCTTTCTAGGTGCTCCACCACTCTCCTCCTGATGATCTTCTCCATGACTTTGCATACTATACACGTCAGTGACACAGGTCTGTAGTTTAATGCCTCGTGTCTGTCTCCTTTCTTAAAAATTGGGACTACATTTGCCATCTTCCACGCCTCAGGTAGTTGCCCAGTTTCAATGGATGTGTTGAAGATTTGTGTTAGTGGCACACACAACATCTCTGTGTGTGTGTGTGTGTGTGTGTGTGTGTGTATGGGTGTGTGTGAGTGTACTCAGTCACTTAATTGTGGTTGCAGGGGTCGAGTCATAGCTCCCGGCCCTCCTCTATTTGACAACTCTGTAGCTGAAGAAATACTTCCTAACAGTGTTCCTGTACTGTTTCCTGTACAGTGTTCCTGTACTTCTCTGTGAAGACGTGTCTTGTGTGCTCTCTGTGAATTTGAACAAGATGTCCTCTCTTGAGCTACTCTACCAGCAGCTGAGGGAAGAACTTAGGGTAGCTAAGCTTGAGATACAGCGACTGACTGAAGAAAACAAGAGGATTCGTAGTAATCCTCCTGTTGTGAATCCTCAAGTCAAGAAAGGTATCTGGACAGTGGCTGGAATGCATGGGACAAAGTTAAGGATCAAGAGGACGGATGGAGTTTTAGAAACAATGAAGATCCAGAGAGAACGTTGTGGAAACATCGAACCGATTCTCCGTGCTACCCGATGAATGTGAGTCGACTTCTGGGAACGTCAAGACGAACGACACCAAGGAAGGTAAAAACATTGTTGTTGTTGGGGATAGCCAGGTTAGGTACATGGATAGGGCCTTCTGTTTGAAGGATAGGAGTAGGAGACAGAGGGTTTTCTTTCCTGAGGCTGGGATGGAGGATATTCTTAGCCGTCTGGACGACATCATGAGAGGTAATGGGAGCAATCCTTTTATCTGTCTCAGTGCTGGAGGCAACGATGTTGGCAGACGTAGGAGTGAGGACCTGACTAGCAGGTATAGGTCAGCAATAGACCTAATTAGGAAGAAGGGCGGGAACCCTGTCATATGTGGTATTTTGCCAATGAGAGGAGTTGGAAATGAATGGTTGTCCAGGGCAAATGGTGTCAATTGCTGGCTGGACAAATACTGTAAGGAAAATGCAGTAACATTCATGACAACTGGGACCTCTTCTATGGCAGAAATGACATGTATGCCAGGGATGGGGTTCACTTATCTAGGTCTGGGGTGGGGGCACTGGCAACTGCAGTGGAGGGAGCTGTTAGGGCTTTAAACTAGTAAAAGTTAGTGGTATGGGTTTTGGGGGAAAAACAGTGAAGTCCAAGTGTAGTAATATTAAGAGTTCTAGGGGAACTAGTAATAGACAGAATAAGGTGGGTACTGGAAAGCCAGTGGCACTAGATGACAAGGACAGTAATAGGTATAGTGGAAAAACAGAAATGAGCAGGAAGGGTAAAGAGAAAGGAGGGTGTCTTTAAATGTACATTACACCAATAGTCGTAGTGCTAGGAATAAGATGGACGAGTTGAGATTAGTAACACTGATGTATTTGCCATAACTGAGACGTGGTTTAAGACGAAAAATCGGGACATGCCTGCTGAATGTCACATTCAGGGTTTTAAATTGTTCCAAGTAGACAGAAGTATCGGGAAGGGGGGTGGGGTGGCATTCTATGTCCGTGTTCATTTAAATTGTTGCATAAAAACGGGTTTAAAGTCTGAAATAATACATACAGAGTCTGTCTGGATAGAATTTTCAGAGGGGTGTGAAAAATTTATTTTAGGCGTGATATACCGTCCTTCAAACTCAGATAAGGAACAAGGGAGATTATTTTGGGAGGAAATTGTTAAGGCCACAAGGCACGATAACGTAGTAATTCTAGGGGACTTTAACTTTAGTCAGATTGATTTAGAAAGGATATACGAAAGTATTGGTGTGGAAATAGGGTAGTTGATGAGTGGAACAGTCTGCCTAGTAGGGTTATTGAAGCTAGGACCTTGGGTAGTTTCAGATTTAGGTTGGAAAAATTCATGAGTGAGAGGGGTTGGATTTGATCGGATTTGCACATGAGTAAATAGAATTATCAAAGTTTATTTCTAGGGTAGCATTGAAAATTAGGTTGTGCAAATATTCTGTTAGTGGGATGGATCGTGAAGGACCTGCCTAGTATGGGCCAACAGGCTTGCTGCAGTGTTCCTCCTTTCTTATGTTCTTATGACTCATCTGAGTGTTCAGCTACCAATTGTGACTCCTTGTCGCTGTGTCCTATCTCTGGAACATCTTATCTCTGTCCACCTCGCCGATACCTCTGAGTATTATATATGCTGTTCTTCCTGTCGTGTCGTAAGGTCAATTTCCCTTAACCTCTTCTCGTAGGACTTGCCCCTTAACTCCGGGACTAGTTTCATTGCAAACCTTTAAACTTTCTCTAATTTCCTGACGTGCTTGCCCAGTTGTGGGATCCAAACTTTTGCTGCATACTCTAATATAGGCCTGACATACAAGGTGTACAGAGATCTGAACTACTCCTGACTTAGTCCTCCACGTTTCTTGGCCCTCATGTGGCTCCAAGTTCTCCCAATCGATTTCCTTGTGGTTGAAGTCACCATGATCAGTAGCTTCGCCCTGCTCGCATGAGCTCTTCTGGCCACTTCAGCCAGTGTGTCAACCATCGCTCTATTACTCTCATCATACTCTTGCCTTGGCCTTCTGCTGTTCTGTGATGGGTTATACATCACTGCAATTACCTCCAGACAGAAGTGTTTCTGCTATGTAATCTCTTGCCTCTCCTCTGTTTTCTCTCTCCAGCTCATCAAAATTCCACCATTTTTTTATCAGCAGTGCCACTCCTCCATCCCCTCTGTTCCCTCTGTCTTTCCTCAGGATCTGATATCCCGTTGGAAAGTTGGCGTCTGTTATCATACCTGTGAGCTTGGTTTCTGTGAGAGCTATAATGTCCGGTGATGCCTCTTTGACTCTTTCGCACCACTCCTCCCACTTATTTGTTATTCCGTCAACGTTGTTGTACCATACCTTCAGTTTCCTCTCCAACACTGTGTTTTGCGGGGTCTGTTGGGGTGGGGGACCTGGCAGTGTACTGCAGGATTTAATTGCGGAGTGTTTGGTGGAGGATTGTGGTTTGTGTTGGGATAGCGTGATTGGTTGTGGGGATATGGGGATGGTTCTGTGTGCTCTTGCTCTTGTTGCTCTGCCCTGATCTGGTTGTCCTCTGCTGATTCTCTCCTTGTCTCTCCACCTAGCTCCCTTCGCTTTTGTGTCCTCTCTCTCAGCTGCTGTCGTTTTGTTTTTGTTCTGTCTCGGTCTAGGAATACCCTCCTGTATTCTGCCGATTTCTTCAACCTTGGTTTCTCTTGGAGGATCCTGTTTCGCACTGTTTCTGTCTTGAAAATCAGCTTGATTAGTCGTTTTCTCCCCTTCATGTACCCCCCTATTCTCTGAAAATTTACAATCTCGGATATGTCCTCTCCACCTATGTGTGTGTGTGTGTGTGTGTGTATGTATGTGTGTGTGTGTGTGATTGTGTGTGTACTCACCTAGTTGTATTCACCCAGTTGTATTTGCAGGGGTCGATTCACAGCACCTGGCCCCGCCTCTTTACTGGCCACTACTGGCCACTCTTCCTACTCCATGATCTTTATCATACCTCTTCTTAAAACTATGTATGAATCCTTCCTCCACTACATCGCTTTTCAAACTACTCCTCTTTCTGACTACTCTGTGTCTGAAAAAAATACTTCCTAACATCTCTGTGATTCATCTGAGTCTTCAACTTCCAACTGTGACTCCTTGTTGCTGTGTCCCATCTCTGGAACATTCTTTCTCTGTCCACCTTGTCGATTCCTCTCAGTCTTTTATATGTCGTTACCATGTCCTCCCTATCTCTCCTGTCCTCCAGTGTCGCCAGGTCGATTTCCCTTAACCTCTTTTCGTAGGACGTACCCCTTAGCTCCAGAATTAGTCTTGTTGCAAACCTTTGCCCTTTCTATAGTTTCCTGACGTTCTTGGCTAGGTGTGGGTTCTAAGTTGGCGCTGCATACTCTAATATGGGCCTAACGTACACAGTGTACAGGGTCCTGTATGATACCTTATTAAGATGTCAGAATGCTGTTCTTAGGTTTGCTAGACGCCCGTATGCTTGGTGGGGGTTGAACTCCAGAAGCTAGTTGCTGGACCAGGCCTGCAGCCTGTCCAGATCCATTTGTTTTTCTGCTTGGTCCTCGTCCGATGGAATTCTTTTGATCAACTTCACATCATCTGCAAACAGGGACACATCGGAGTCTATTCCTTCCGTCATGTCTTACACAAATACCAGAAACAGCACCGGTCCTAGGACTGACCCCTGCGGAACCCCACTCGTCACAGGCACCTGTTCTGACACCTCGCCACGTCCCATGACTCACTGCTGTCTTCCTGACAGATATTTCCTGATCCATTATAGTGCCTTCCCTGTTATCCCTGCCTGGTCCTCCAGTTTTTGCACTAATCTCTTGTGTGGAACTGTGGCAAACGCCTTCTTACAGTCCAAAAAAATGCAATCTTACTGCTGTCACCCTGTCATAGAACTCCAGTATGTTTGTGACACAGGATTTCCCGTCCCTGAAACCGAGCTGACTGTCGTTCATAAGCTCATTCCTTTCTAGGTGTTCCACCACTCTTCTCCTGATAATCTTCTCCATGACTTTGCATACTATACATGTCTGTAGTTTAATGTTTCATGTCTGTCTCCTTTTTTTTAGAAATTGGGACTACATTTGCTGTCTTTCATACCTCAGGTAGTCGCCTAGTTTCTATAGATGTGTTGAATATTGTAGTTAGGGGTACACATAGCGCCTCTCCTATCTCTCTCAGGACCCATGGAGAGATGTTTTCCGGCCACATCGCCTTTAAGGTATCTAGCTCACTCAGCAGTCTCTTCACTTCTTCCTAGGTTATATGTATTGTGTCCAACACTTGTTGGAGTACCCCACCTCTCCGTCTTTTGGAGTCTGTCTCCTCTGTGAACACTTCTTTGAATCTCATTTTGAGTTCCTCACATACTTTGCGGTCTTTTGTTGTGATCTCTCCTCCATCCTTTCTTAGCCTGATTATCTGGTCCTTGACTGTTGTTTTCCTCCTGATGTGGTTGTACAACAGCTTCGGGTCAGACTTAGATTTCGCTGCTATGTCATTTTCATATTGTCGTTGGGCCTCCCTTCTTACCTGTGCATATTCATTTCTGGCTCTACGACTTCTCTCCTGATTCTCCTGGATTTTGCCTTCTATACTTCTTCCACTCTCTAGCACACTTGGTTTTGGCCTCTTTACACCTATGGGTGAACCAACGGCTTATCCTGGCTTTCTCGTTATTTCAGTTACCCATAGATACAAACCTCTCCTCAGCTTCCTTGTACATTGTTGTCACATATCCCTTCATCTCGTTTACTGACTTCCCTGCCAGTTCTCTGTCCCACTGAACCCCGTGTATGAAATTCTTCGTGCCTGTGTAGTCCCCTCTCTTGTAGTTTGGCTTCATTCGTCCTGCCCTTCCTGCTTCCCCATCCACTTGTAACTCTACTATGTATTCGAAGCTCAGAACCACATGATCACTGGCCCCGAGGGGTTTCTCGTATGTGATGTCCACAATGTCTGCACTTCTCAAGGTGAATACTAGGTCCAGTCTTGCTGGTTCATCCTCTCCTCTCTCTCTCTGGTAGTGTCCCTTACGTGTTGGTACATAAGGTTTTCCAGTACCACCTCCATCATCTTATCCCTCCACGTTTCTGGGCCCCCATGTGGCTCCAGGTTCTCCCAGTGGATTTCCTTGTGGTTGAAGTCATCCATGATCAGTAGCTTTGTCCTGCTCGCATGAACCTTTTCGGTCATTTCAGCTAGTGTGTGAATCATCGCTCTATTACTCTTATCATTTTCTTGCCTTTGCCTCCTACTGTTCTGTGGTGGGTTATTCATCATTGCAATCACCACCTTATGACCTCCAGACTGAAGTGTTCCTATTATGCAGTCTCTTGCGTCTCCCCTGCCTCCTCTCTCCAGCTCATCAAAATCTCATTGTTTTTTGATGAGCAGTGCCATTCCTCCACTCCCTCTGTTCCCTCTGCCTTTTCTCAGAATCTGATATCCTGTTGGAAAGATGGCATCTGTTATCATTCCTGTGAGATTCGTTTCCATGAGAGGTATGATATCCGGTGATGCCTCTTTGACTCTTTCATGCCATTCCTCCCATTTATTCGTTATTCCATCAACGTTTGTGTACCATACCTGACGGTGTGCTGTGGGGTTCTACAGTGTAGTGTAGGGTGGGGGCTGTAAGTGTGGATTGTGGTTTGTGTCGGAATAGCGTGTTTGGTTGTGGAATTCTAGGGGTGGTTCTGTGTGTGCTTGCGCTTGTTGCTCTGTCCTGCTCTGTGTGTGTGTGCTCGTAGTCACGTATATGTTGTTGTAAAAATCGAGTCACAGCTCCCGCCCTCGTTTTATCGCTAATCGCTACTAGGTCCACTCTCTCTTTACTCCAAGAGCAACATCGTACTTCTTCTTAAAGCTATGAATAGATACTGCCTCCACTACTTCACTTTCCCGATTGTTCTTCTTCTTAACATTTATATGGCTGAAGTAATCCTTCCTAACATCTGTATGACTCATCTGAGTTTTCACCTTCCAGCTGTGTTCTCTTGTTCCTGTGTCCCATCTCTGAATCATTCTGTCCTCCTCCATCAGGTCTATTCTTCTCGGTATTTTATTAGTCGTTATCATGTCCTCCCTGTCCCTCCTGTCCTCTGTCTTATGGTTTAGTTCCCTTAAACTCTCCTCGTAGGACATAGCCCTTAGTTCCGGGACTAGGCTTGTGTGAACTTCCTCCAATTACTTGACGTGTTTGACCAGATGCGGGTTCCATACTGGTGCTGCATGCTACAATAAAAGCCTGACCAAAATCGTGTACAGTGTCATTAATGACTTCTTACCTAAATGTCGAAACACTATTCTTAGGTTTACCATGCTCCCATATGATGCAGCAGTTATTTGGTTGATGTGCACCTCGGGATGTGCTCGGTAAGGTGCTCAACCCAAGAATATTTTCCTTGAGTGAGGGAAGCAGCCTTGACCCCTCAGCCTGTACTCCGTCTACTATTAGTAATAGTTCTTATGAAGATTATTTTAAAAAGAAGTTAGAGATGTGTATTGTCCTTGATGGTTCTTAATTAAGAGGCTGTCACTAATGTCTATGAGAATGTGCTAAAGAACTGAAACTAATGTGTTGATTTTAGTGAGACTTCTTACAACGATGTATTGAAGAACCTTCTCGGGTGCGATGACATAAGTTATGGTTCATACGAGGTATTGAACTCTCAGTAACGTATCAGTGTTAGTAATGTTTCAGGAAAATGTAGAAAAACGACTGAAAGCAAATGACAGAAAGTGTGTAGTTCATAGCTGTTGAGTCCTAAAACTCACCACTCGCTCAGCTGGCTCTAATCCCTTAACTGTCCAAATGTAGATCTCTATTCTCTCTCCCAGCGCTCAAAATATTTTGAAAAAAACTAGTTTTTTTTTAAATAAAGTGGGCAATTTTCTGTGTGTAATAAGATCCCCCCCAAAAAAAAAATTGGGTCGGTACTTACCGAGATATATGGCGGTGAAGGTGGCGCTGGATGCTCACCTGACGGCAACAAGGAGTTCTGCCGCTTGCAGAAGTGTTGCCGACATACCTTTTTTCTCGTATTTTTTTTAATTTATATAATTTTTGTTTTCATAATAACAATTTATAGTAGTTCATGTGATTTTATAAGCAATATTTGTTCTAACACAAATAGTCACAAACACACTGACAGGCAAACATTTTCACCTGCTTTGGTGGTATACTATTGTCTAAAAATATACAAAGCATGTATAGGTCCCAGCAATGTTTTAGACACGCTGAAGTATATATGAAACTCCTTGAAGCATGGTGCAAGACGAGTGCCACTCCACTGCTAACATTGCAGAGGTCAACATCATTTTCCTCTTAAAAGTAGAATGTTAATATGACATGCAATCAGTGAATCCCTAGTGTTTGCCACGCTGTTTGCTCTAGCTGGCACTTGATTAAACTGGCGCTACCACAAGGTACTAAGTGGTCCCAGATTTTTTTTAATACTGTGCACACCGAGTGCTACAACCTATTCTATATTGACCAGGTATCTCAGGCCATTCATGCAAAATTTAGAGGCAGGAAAAATAAAACGTTGATCTACGATTGGAGCGCTAGCGGTAACGTAGATCTACGTTTGGACAGTTAATGGGCTAGTAAGATTCATCCAGTGAGATGTATGTTTATTCCTCATGTGGAAGTTAACATGAGCCCAACTGTGGCCACAAATGTGGGATTTTTTTCAGACGAATCTCACACCAGCTAGTCTGTGGCTTGCTCTAGTTTTAGTCCCTTCAAAGCAACCATTATGATGCACTAGCATGTGAGCTTTAGGATTCACCTGACAGGGATTCGAGCACCACCTATTCTGTTGTTAGTAATGGTTCTCATAAAGATATATTTAAGAAATGTCACTGAAGTGACATCATTTGTAATAATTCTTAGCATTACTGAAATGTCGACGTTGTATTGGTCTTAAATATAATGACAGAAAATTAACATTACTGATCATAAATGATAGAATTAAATTTTCAGGTTGTGGTTTAAAAGGACTAGAGGTAGGAGAGTAATGTGAACTATAGTGGAAGATATTAGATGAGCTACAAGGGAAGGTAAGGTAAACCTGCATACAAATGTGTGAGGTATGTAGCATATAAAGGTGTGAGGTTTACTGCATATAAAGGTATGATGTATGCTGAATATAAAGGTGTGAGGTATGCTGCATATAAAGGTGTGAGGTATGCTGCATATAAAGGTGTGAGGTATGCTGCATATAAAGGTGTGAGGTATGCTGCATATAAAGGTGTGAGGTATGTTGCATATGAAGGTGTGAGGTATAATGCATATTAAGGAGTGAGGTATGCTACATATAAAGGTGTGAGGTATACTGCCTATGAAGGAGTGAGGTATACTGCATATAAAGGTGTGAGGTATGCTGCTATAAAGGTGTGAGATATGCTGCATATAAAGGTGTGAGGTATGCTGCATATAAAGGTGTGAGGTATGCTGCATATAAAGGTGTGAGGTATACTGCATATTAAGGTGTGAGGTATGCTGCATATAAAGGTGTGAGGTATGTTGCATATGAAGGTGTGAGGTATAATGCATATAAAGGTGTGAGGTATACTGCCTATGAAGGTGTGAGGTATGCTGCATATAAAAGTGTGATGTATGCTGCATATAAAGGTGTGAGGTATGCTGCATATAAAGGTGTGAGTTATGTTGCATATGAAGGTGTGAGGTATAATGCATATAAAGGTGTGAGGTATGCTACATATAAAGGTGTGAGGTATACTGCCTATGAAGGTGTGAGGTATACTGCATATAAAGGTGTGAGGTATGCTGCTATAAAGGTGTGAGATATGCTGCATATAAAGGTGTGAGGTATGCTGCATATAAAGGTGTGAGGCATGCTGCATATAAAAATGTGAGGTATGCTGCATATAAAGGTGTGAAGTATGCTGCATATAAAGGTGTGAAGTATGCTGCATATAAAGGTGTGAGGTATGCTGCATATAAAGGGGTGAGGTATGCTGCATATAAAGGTGTGACTTATACTGCATATAAAAGTGTGAGGTATGCTGCATATAAAGGTGTGAGGTATGCTGCATATAAAGGTGTAAGGCATACTGCATATAAAAGTGTGAGGTATGCTGCATATAAATGTGTGAGGTATGCTGCATATAAAGGTGTGAGGTATGCTGCATATAAAGGTGTGATGTATGCTGCATATTAAGGTGTGAGGTATGCTGCATATAAAGGTGTGAGTTATGTTGCATATGAAGGTGTGAGGTATAATGCATATAAAGGTGTGAGGTATGCTACATATAAAGGTGTGAGGTATACTGCCTATGAAGGTGTGAGGTATACTGCATATAAAGGTGTGAGGTATGCTGCTATAAAGATGTGAGATATGCTGCATATAAAGGTGTGAGGTATGCTGCATATAAAGGTGTGAGGCATGCTGCATATAATAATGTGAGGTATGCTGCATATAAAGGTGTGATGTATGCTGCATATAAAGGTGTGAGGTATACTGCATATAAAAGTGTGAGGTATGCTGCATAAATAGGTGTGAGGTATGCTGCATATAAAGGTGTAAGGCATACGGCATATAAAGGTGTGAGGTATGCTGCATATAAAGGTGTGAGGTATGCTGCATATAAAGGTGTAAGGCATACGGCATATACAGGTGTGAGGTATGCTGCATATAAACGTGTGAGGTATGCTGCATATAGAGGTGTGAGATATGCTGCATATAAAGGTGTGAGGTATGCTGCATATAAAGGTGTGAGGTATTCTGCATATAAAGGTGTGAGGTATGCTGCATATTAAGGTGTGAGGTATGCTGCATATAAAGGTGTGATGTATGCTGCATATTAAGGTGTAAGGTATGCTGCATATAAAGGTGTGAGTTATGTTGCATATGAAGGTGTGAGGTATAATGCATATAAAGGTGTGAGGTATGCTACATATAAAGGTGTGAGGTATACTGCCTATGAAGGTGTGAGGTATACTGCATATAAAGGTGTGAGGTATGCTGCTATAAAGGTGTGAGATATGCTGCATATAAAGGTGTGAGGTATGCTGCATATAAAGGTGTGAGGCATGCTGCATATAAAAATGTGAGGTATGCTGCATATAAAGGTGTGAGGTATGCTGCATATAAAGGTGTGAAGTATGCTGCATATAAAGGTGTGAGGTA
>WNWK01008795.1:42500-81778 GCA_009830355.1 Cherax destructor
TGTCTCATAAACATGCAAGATTTCAGGTACATCTTGTTACTTCTACTTACACTTAGGTCACACTACACATTCATGTACAAGCATATATATACACATTCCTCTATGTTTTCTTCTATTTTCTTACTAGTTCTATTTCATATTTCTTCTTATCTCCACGGGGAAGTGGAACAGAATTCTTCCTCCGTAAGCCATGCGTGTCGTAAGAGGCGACTAAAATGCCGGGACCAAGGGGCTAGTAACCCCTTCTCCTGAATATATTACTAAATGTAAAAGGAGAAACTTTCGTTTTTTTTTCTTTTGGGCCACCCTGCCTCGGTGGGAAACGGCCGACGTGTTGAAAGAAAGATATACACCCATATAGGCTGTCTCACCAACCAGCGAACCAGGTTGTTAAGGATTTGGTGATCGGGGCCCCATCATCAGATCACCACCTTGGTTCAGCCAATCACAATGTGGGTCTGGCAATGGTAAACGTGACGTGGATTCCACTCATATGTTTACCATGGTCATTCCCACCCTGAGCTGGTTGTTGCACGGTCGTCTCTGTCTCTTGGCTGTTGTTTTGCCTTGCCTACCGTGGCGTGCACTAATACTACTCTATTTGTATATAGTGTACATAGTTGTATAAAGCTGTAAATACTTGGTGAAGGAAAATACAAATTCAATGTTTTTTCTACGGTGTTTCTTTGCTACAAGCTCCCTTTTACACTCAGGATAACAGGCCTTGAGAACCTGAGGTTGTATTACTGCATTTGGTTATTACCCACAGATTCTCAATTGGGTTGAGGTTAGGAGAGTTTCCAGGCCAATTTAGAACGCTGGATGGTTGCCACGAGTCAGTAGCAAACTCTTCTGAAAAGACAATTTCCCCTAACTACATTAATTAAGCCAGAGATTAAGTAATTTTGAGATAATCGCATCATTTACTCCTGTGTCAATTAATCTGCACACTACAGAATCATTAAGGAATGTAAGTAGAATCTGCATTATCAGAAAATGTCCAAGAAAATTATGAACAAAATACCAACGTACAAGTAAAAACATTTGATGTCAAGATCTAGGATTAAACTTTATTTGCATGAAATGAAGCAGGAATTAACATAAGACAAATCCGCTGTGTAGTTTGACTCGAGTATTTACATAACATTATTTACTCAAATAATGCTAAGTATAAGCTATTCAGAAGGTGAGATTAACATGTTTCAATACAGTAGACATGACAGGTAAATTACAAGTCAACATCACCCTCAATAATGTACCCAGCATAGGATAGCAAGCAATGTTATCAAGCAATACTCCCACAACACAACACTGTGAAAAGCGACCAACACCTCGGCAAACGTGAGTAAGCATCACTTTGCAGCGAAGACCACCAGACACCTAATGCTGGATATACAAGTTCCAAATATCACAGTAAATCAAATTTACCCGGCTAAGTAGTGCAATTCCTCATGTCTAATAGTGACATAACATCAAAAAATTATGACGTGAGATCATGCAACCGTAAGAAAAAAAAAATCGTAAATATGATCCTTGTGAATTTCCATTCACAAAAAAACACCCAGACACATTTCTGACTTACCAACAGATAGTGTGGGAATATAAAAAAAAACATAACCTCAATAAGGGCTGCAGAGAAAAGCGGGAAAATGAAGAGCTGCGTGTGTCTTGCACTAGCGCCGGGCAAGATCAAAAGAAAACATTAGATCCCACCACCACGCTAAGGAAAATTTTGGGTATATCTGAAAGCTTGATATTAAGATGATTTAGCGAGTGATACCATTCACAAACATCACTTAGAGCTCATTCACAGACTTACCGGTTACATAATTAATTCATTATGACAATGATTCGTTCGTTCAGGCCAGGAAAGCAGATACATCCCAGAAAGTCATCCTCCAGTTCAGGCAGGAGGATACATTCGTAAGCTCCTATCTTTTTTATATGTGCGGGTTGTGTGTGTATTCGGAACCCATTTTTGCCCTCGCATGAATTCTTCCAGGGTGACCCCGACTCCTCTTACCTTCCACATTAGTTATGTATCGTTTTCGTCAACACTTACTCCTAGGAGGAGGCACTGATGACACCGTCTTTTAAATATAATTCTACTGTCTTCACAGTATATAATTTAATTGTATTGATGAAAACCACTGGATGGGGAAACATCAACAAAGTAAAGACATCCTGATGTTACGTATGAGTCTAATTCTTCATCCAATTCCCTTCCATCCTCTCTAAATGCCACATCACCTGAGCAACCTCTCCACATCCCTCTGATAACCCCACTCTATCTTAACACCATAAGAAAATAAGAGCACAGCAGCAGGCCTACTGGCCCATGCAAGGCAGGTCCGTATCACAACCACCATCACCGACTCAAGCGCTTATCTAGCGAATTTTTAAAGCTACTCAAGGTTTTCGCTTTAATGACGAAACTCGGAAGCGTGTTTCACTCATGAACAACTCAATTACCAAACTAGTGCTTTCCTATCTCCTTTCTAAATTTATTTTATTCCAACTTCAAGCCTTTACTTCTAGTCCTGTTTTGATTAGATATTTATTGCATGTTACTTATATCCTAATTTCTATGCGCCAAATTTTATGCCTAACATTCACAACACACTCCGCTCTCAAACATGCCGTCTCCACTGCATGTTTTTTTTTTTTGACTGCAGCGTTTAAACCCATGCCTCACACCTATATGAAAGTGCTGTTACCACTTCATAAATGCAATTTGATAATAATCTCTACCTGCTACGACGAAATTTTGATTTATGTCACAAATAAACAGTTTGTGTGAAATTAGCAAGTGTTATATTCAAATTTGAATGTTTATAGTTCATATCTGTTTGTATTGTGCTTGTACCTAACTCACCTTAACAGCTTCAGTTACCTCACCCGCTTTAGTCAGTCACCTAAGTAACCGCAATCAGTCACATAACTCCTCTCAATAAAACTCTTATGTCGCCTAAAACCCCTCAGCTAGTCATTAATCCATCTCAATAAGCTATGGCAGTATCTATGACATCTAAATCACAGCAAATAAGCATCACAGTTTCCTCAGTAATACCTAAGTCATTAAGACCACTTCTATCAGTCATCCACTTACCTCAGTCAGTTACCTAAGGCATCTGAGTGACAATACTCAGTCATCAATTCCACCTCAAAATCATTGTCAGTCACTCAAGTCATCGTATTCAATTCAGTCGCCCAGTGTTCAGTCTACGACAGTGACAAAATAACTGTGTCGTTTCCTCTTAGACATCTACGTCGGGAACTTTATTACATGAGACATTGTCAGTGCAAATTCCTTGCCATGTGTTTGAGGAGCGTCGCCGATAATGTTACCTAAGGTATAACTTGACACTGCCTCGCCCTTTTCTCTCTCGCCAGAGAAATGTTGAAGTTGATAAAAAAAAGAAGTCATTGAACACACACACACACACACACACACACACACACATACACACACACACACACACACACACACACACACACACACACACACACACACACACGCACACACACATACATACACACACACACACACACACACACACACACATGCACACACACAGATGTATGATAAAGCTCATGGAGCAGGAAGAATGAAATAATAGCGACCATTGAAGAGGCGGGGCCAGGAGCTTTGAATCGAACCCTGCAACCACAACTAGGTGAGTACACACAACTAACAAAAAACTTCAACACATTTATCGAAACAGAGCAACTATCTGAGTTATGGAAGACAGCAAATGTAGTCCCAACTTTTTAAAAAGGAGACAGACACACAGCATTATACTACAGACCGGTGTCACTGACATGTAAAGTCATGGAGGAGATTATTAGGAGAAGAGTGGCGGATCACTTAGAAAGGAATGAGCTTAACGGCAACCAGCATGGATTCAGGAACGGAAAATCCTGTATCACAAACCTACTGGAGTTCCATGACAAGTTGACAGCAGTAAGACAAAATAGAGAGGGGTGGTTAGAGTTCGTTTTCTTGGATTGTAAGAAGGTTTTTGACACAGTTCCACACAAGAGAATAGTGCAAAACCTGGAGGACCAGTCAGGTATAACAGGGAAGACAGTGCAATGGATCAGAGAATAACTGACGGGAGGACATCAACGAGTCATGGTACGTGACGAGGTGTCAGAGTGGGAACCTGTGACGAGCGGGGTTCCACTGGGGTCAGTCCTAGGACCGGTGCAGTACGTGTGAATGACATGACAGAAGTAATAGACTCAGAAGTATCCCTGTTTGCAGACGATGTGAAGGAATTCAATCGAAGGACTAGGCAAGACTACAACGAACAGGCTGCAGGCCTGGTCCAGAAAATGGCTCCTGGAGTTCAACCCCACCAAGTGAAAGTAAAGAAAATTGGGGAATGGCAAAGACTACAAACCTCAGTCAAGGAAAAAGATTTTCTGGTGAGCATAATACCGAGCCCATCTTCTGAGGTGCACATCATCCAAATAACTGCTGCAGCATATAGGCGCCTAGCAAACCTACCCGAAATCTCAGTAAGGAATCGTTCAGAACCCTGTACACCGCTTACATCAGGCCCATATTAGAGCATGCAACACCAGTTTGTAACCCACGCCTAGCGAAGCGCGTTAGGAAATTAGAGAAAGTGCAAAGGTTTGCAAGGAGACTAGTCTCGGAGCTAAGGGGCATGTCCTACGAGGATAAATAAGAGAGGATATGATAACGACATAAAATACTGAGAGGAATCGACACGGTGGACAGAGACAGGATGTTCTAGAGTTGGGACACAGCAACAAGGGGTCACAGTTGGAAGTTAAAGACTCAGATGAGTCACAGGGATGTTAGGAAGTTCTTCTTCAGTCACAGAGTTGTCAGGAAATAGAATAGTCTGGAAAGTGATGTAGTGGAGGCAGGATCCATACATAGCTTTAAGAAGAGGTATGATTAAGCTCATGGAACAGAGAGTGACCTAGTAGCGACCAGAGAAGAGGCGGGGCCAGGAGCTGTGAATCGACCCCTGCAACCACAACTAGGTGAGTACACCAGGCACATCTCCTGAGGCGCACATCAACCAAATAACTGCTGCAGCATATGGGCGCCTAGCAAACCTAAGAACAGCATTCCGACATCTTAATAAAGAATCGTTCAGGACACTGTACACTGTGTACGTTAGGCCCATACTGGAGTATGCAGCATTAGTTTGGAACCCACATCTTGCCAAGCACGTAAAGAAGCTAGAGAAAGTGCAAAGATTTGCAACAAGACTAGTCCCGGAGCTAAGGGGTATGTCCTACGAGGAGAGGTTAATTAAGGGAAATCGACCTGACGACACTGGAGGACAGGATAGATAGGGGGGACATGATAACGACATATAAAATACTGAGAGGAATTGACAAGGTGGACAGAGACAGAATGTTCCAGAGATGGGACACAACAACAAGGGGACACAGTTGGAAGTTGAAGACTCAGAAGAATCACAGGGATGTTAGGAAGTATTTCTTCAGTCACAGAGTGGTCGGGAACTGGAATAATTTGGGAAGCGATGTAGTGGAGGCAGGTTCCATACATAGCTTTAAGAAGAGGTATGATGAAGCTCATGGCGCAGTGAGAGTGACCCAGTAGAGGCCAGTGAAGAGGCGGAGCCAGGAGCTATGACTCGACCCCTGCATCCACAACTAGGTGAGTACACAAAGATACACACCCAGTCACACATACATAGACACTCTCAAAAACACACACACGACACACACACACAGGCAAACAAACAAACAAACACACACACACACACACGACACACACACACAGGCAAACAAACAAACAAACACACACACACACACACACACACACAGCAATAAGACAAGAGAGAGAGAGGGGTGGGTAGATTGCATATTCTTGGACTGTAAGAAGGCGTTTGACACAGTTCCACACAAGAGATTAGTGCAAAAGCTGGAGGACCAGGCAGGGATAACAGGGAAGGCACTACAATGGACCAGGGAATACCTGTCAGGAAGACAGCAGCGAGTCATGGTACGTCGTGAGGTGTCAGAGTGGGCGCCGGTGACGAGCGGGGTTCCACAGGGGTCAGTCCTGGGACCAGTGCTGTTTCTGGTATTTGTGAACGACATGACGGAAGGAATAGACTCCGAAGTGTCCCTGTTTGCAGATGATGTGAAGTTGATGAGAAGAATTCAGTCGGACGAGGACCAGGCAGAACTACAAAGGGATCTGGACAGGCTGCAACCTGGTCCAGCAATTGGCTCCTGGAGTTCAACCCCACCAAGTGAAAAGTCATGAAGATTGGGGAAGGACAAAGAAGACCGCAGACAGAGTACAGCCTAGGGGGCCAGAGACTGCAAACCTCAATCAAGGAAAAAGACCTTGGGGTGAGAATAACACTAGGTACATCTCCTGAGGCGCACATCAACCAAATAACTGCTGCAGCATATGGGCGCCTAGCAAACCTAAGAACAGCATTCCGACATCTTAATAAAGAATCGTTCAGGACCCTGTACACTGTGTACGTTAGGCCCATACTGGAGTATGCAGCACCAGTTTGGAACCCACACCTTGCCAAGCACGTGAAGAAGCTCGAGAAAGTGCAAAGATTTGCAAAAAGACTAGTCCCGGAGCTAAGGGGTATGTCCTACGAGGAGAGGCTAAGGGAAATCGACCTGACGACACTGGAGGACAGGAGAGATAGGGGGGACATGATAACAACATATAAGATACTGAGAGGAATTGACAAAGTGGACAGAGACAATATGTTCCAGAGATGGGACACAGCAATAAGGGGAAGTTGAAGACTCAGATGAATCACAGAGATGTTAGGAAGTATTTCTTCAGTCACAGAGTGGTCGAGAAGTGGAATAGTTTAGGAAGTGATGTATTGGAGGCAGGCTCAATACATAGCTTTAAGAAGAGGTATGATAAAGCTCATGGCGCAGGGAGAGTGACCCAGTAGCGGCCAGTGAAGAGGCAGGGCCAGGAGCTATGAATCGACCCCTGCAACCACAACTAGGTGAGTACACACACACACTCACACACACACTCCACACATTCCACACACCACAGACTCTACAGGTCCAACCAAATTGACCCGTCACAACAGTAATATAAGGAGACACGATTATGCAGCGAAATCACGGTTAAGAGAAACAAAAATATAACCTGGTGTACCTCGACCGTGACAGAAGAAGAAAGGAGCTGAACAAACGGAGGTGGACACAAGGAAGCCAGAGGCAGGAATGAGAGACAAGGCTTGTATGATCAGTCTGAGAAGCTCAGCCTCCAGATGAGGCTCTGTGTTCTTATATATTTTTTATTACGTATTTGTGGTATCAGGGGGGTCGAGTCACAGCTCTTGGCCCCTCCTCTTTCTTGTTCTCTATTTTGGTCCACTTTCTCCCTGCTTTATGAGCTTTATCGTATCTCTTCTTGAAACTATGTTTGGATCGTGCCTCCCATACATGACTCACCAGATTTTTCTACTTCCTGACAAATCTTTGACTGAAGAAATACTTCTTAACATCCCTGTGACACATCTGATTTTTCAACCCTCTAGTTGCGACCCTTTATTTCTGTTTTCCATGCCATGTCAATTCACCTCAGTATTTTATGTCGTTATCATGTCCTCCCTATCCTCCGTGTTCTCCAGGTTGATTTCTCTTGACCTGTACCCGTAAGGAGTCTTCAGCGGTCTTCTTTGACCTTCCTTAATCTTCTTGACTTTGCACTTAGTTGGGTTAATCTCCAGGAACCAGTTATTGAACCAGGTTTGCAGCCTGTCTAGATCCTTTGTAGTCCTGCCTGATCCCCATGCACTTGGATTCTCCGCATAAGCTTCACGTCATCTGCAGACAGGGACACCTCTGAATCTATCCCTTCTGCCATCTCATTCACATAAACTGACCCTAGGTCTGGCGCCTGTGGATCCCCGCTTGTCACAGACGCCCAACCTGACGAATCGTAATGTACCATTACTCCCAGTTTTCTTCCTGTCAGGTATTCTCTGATTCATTGCAATGGTTTTCCAGTTATTCCTGCAGCTATTCTAGCTTTTGCAATAATATCTAGTGCAGAACTGTGTTCGTGTGTGTGTGTACTCACCTATTTGTGGTTGCAGGGGTCGATTCATAGCTCCTGGCCCCGCCTCTTCACTGATTGCTACTAGGTCCTCTCTCTCCCTGCTCCATGAGTTTTATCAAACCTCGTCTTAAAACTATGTATGGTTCATGCCTCCACTACGTCACTTTCTAGGCTATTCCACTTCCTGACAACTCTATGACTGAAGAAATACTTCCTAACATCCCTTTGACTCATAGGAGTCTTCAACTTCCAACTGTGACCCCTTGTTTCTGTGTCCCCTCTCTGGAACATCTTGTCTCTGTCCACCTTATCTATTCCTCTCTGTATTTCATATGTCGTTATCATGTCTCCCCTAACCCTCCTGTCCTCTAGTGTCGTCAGGCCGATTTCCCTTAACTAGGACCAGTCTTGTTGCAAACCTTTGCACTTTCTCTAATTTCTTGACGTGCTTGACCAGGTGTGGGTTTCAAACTGGTGCTGCATACTCAATAATGGGCCTGACGTATATGGTGTACAGAGTCTTGAACGATTCCTTAGTGAGGTATTGGAACGCTATTCTTAGGTTTACCAGCTGCCCGTATGCTGCAGCAGTTATCTGATTGATGTGTGCCTCAGGAGATGTGCTCGGTATTATACTCACCCCAAGATCTTTTTCCTTGAGTGAGGTTTGCAGTTTTTGGCCACCTAGACTATACTCTGTCTGCGGTCTTCTTTGCCCTTCCCCGATCTTCATGACTTTACATTTGGCAGGGTTAAATTCAAGGAGTTATTTACTGGACCAGGCTTGTAGCCTGTCTAGGTCTCTTTGTAGTCCTGCCTGATCCTCAACTGATTTAATTATTCTCATTAACTTCACATCATCTGCAAACAGGGACACTTCTGAATCTATCCCTTCCGTTATGTCATTCACATATACCAAAAACAGTACAGGTCCTAGGACTGACCCTTGTGGAATCCCACTCGTCACAGGTGCCCACTCTGACACCTCGTCACGTACCATGACACGTTGTTGCCTCCCTGTCAGCTTTCTCTGATCAATTGCAGTGCCTAGCCTGTTACGTGTGCCTGATCCTCTCGCATTTGCATTAACCTCTTGTAAGGAACTGTGTCGAACGGCTTCTTGCAGTCCAAGAAAATGCAGTCTATCCACCCCTCTCTCTCGTGTCTTACTTCTGTTACCTTGTCATAAAACTCCAGTAGGTTTGTGACACAGTATTTTCCTTCCCTGAAACCGTGCTGGTTGTCGTTTATAAGCTTGTGTCTTTCTAGGTGCTCCACCACTCTCCTCCTGATGATCTTCTCCATGACTTTGCATACTATACACGTCAGTGACACAGGTCTGTAGTTTAATGCCTCGTATTTATCTCCTTTCTTAAAAATTGGGACTACATTTGCCATCTTCCACACCTCAGGTAGTTCCCCAGTTTCAATGGATGTGTTGAAGATTTTTGTTAGTGGCACACTTAACATCTCTGCTCCCTCTCTAAGGACCCACGGATAAATATTGTCAGGTCCCACCGCTTTTGAGGTATCGAGTTCACATAACAGCTTCTTCACCTCCTCCTCGGTTGTGTGTATTTCACCTAGTTGTGGTTGTAGGGGTCGTATCACAGCCTCTTCACTGGTCGCTACTAGGTCACTCTCCCTGCTTCATAAGCTGCATAATACCTCTTCTTAAAGCAATGTATGGATCCTGCCTCCACTACATCATTTTCCAGACTTTTCCACTTCCTGACAACTCTATGAATGAAGAAATGCTTCCTAACATCCCTGTGATTTATCAGTGTCTTCAACTTTCCATTGTGACCCCTTTTTGCTTTGTTCCCTCTCTGGAACATCTTGTCTCTTTCTACCTTGTCAATTCCTCACAGTATTTTATATGTCGTTTTTATATCCTCCCTATCTCTCCTGTCCTCCAGTGTTGTCAAGTCGATTTTCTTTAACCTCTCCTCGTAGGACATGACCCTTAACTTGGAGACTAGTCTCGGGTCAAACCTTTGCACTTTCTCTAATTTTCATACGTGCTTTTCTAGGTGTGGGTTCCAAACTGGGGCTGCATACTCCAATATGGGCCTGACGTACACGGTGTCCGGAGTCCTGAACGATTCCTTACTGAGATGTCGAAATGCTATTCTTAGGTTTGCTAGTCGACCGTATGCCACATCAGTTATTTGGTTGATGTGCGCCTCAGGAGATGTGTTCAGTGTTATACTCACCCCACGATCCTTTTCCTTAAGTGAGGTTTAAAGTTTTTGGCCCCCTAGACTGTATTTTGTCTGCGGTCTTCTTTACCCTTCCCCGATCTTCAAGAGTTTGCACTGTACGGGGTTGAACTCTAAGAGCCATTTGCTGGACCAGGCCTGTCGCCTGTCCAGATCTTTTTGTAGTCCTGCCTGGTCCTCCTCCTATTTAATTCTTCTTATTTGCTTCACATCGTCTGCAAACAGAGACACTTCTGAGCCTATTCCTTCCGTTATGTCATTCACATTTACCAGAAAAACAGCACTGACCCGAGGACTGGCCCCTGTGGAACCCCGCTCGTCACAGGGACCCACTCCGACACCTCGTTACGTACCATGACTCGCTGCTGCTTTCCTGTCAGGTATTCTTTGATCCATTGCAGTGCCTTCCTTGTTATACCTGCCTAGTCCACCAGCTTTTGCACTAACCTCTTGTGTGGATCTTAATCAAAAGACTTCTTACAGTCCAAGAAAATGCAATCTACCCACCCCTCTCTCTCTTATTACTGCTGTCACCTTGTAATAGAATTCCACTAGGTTTGTGACACAGGATTTTCCCTCCCTGAATCCTTCCTGGTTGACGTTGACGTACAAAAGAATGGAAAAATTAATAAATGATGACTTGAGGAATAATAACGAAGATAATATTCTAACGATTTTAATTAAAATAAATAAAGTAAAAATAAAGACCGTTGTGGTTCCAGTAGGATGTTGGGACAGGAGTATCTAGTGCCCAGGATGGTCTTATGATGTTTTGAAGAAATGGTGTTGGTTATCCTGGGTGGCGGTGTTCGTCCTATTTTCTGGAATTCCTGTCACTTCTTGGTCGTAGTACCACAATTCAGATTTCAGAGGTGAGGATTCGTAATGTCCCACTACGTCCTGTAGACAGGGATCTTGCTCCAATTAATTAGCGCCTACCCTGGTTGACCAGGCCAGCAGCAGAGCTGATCAGGAGAAGAGTGTAGGTGAACTGATTTTCCAAACTTCAACCCACAACAGGTAAGGTTAATACTAGCAGGAGTAGAAATTAAAGCAAATCAGACCGGATGAACTGGAGTTTAGCATCAGCCCTCTAGATGGTAGTGCGGGCAGCAACACGATAATGGTTCCTGCAAGTCTAAACAACCATAAACCCACTTATCCCAATAAGCTCATTCCTTTCTCGGTGCTTCACCACTGTTCTCGAAATAATCTTCTCCATGACTTTGCATACTATGCATGTCAGTGATACTGGTCTGTAGTTTAATGCTTCGTGTTTGTCTTTTTTTTTAAAAATTGGGACTAGAACTGATGTCTTCCATACCTCAGGGAGCTGCCCTGTTTCGATAGATGTGTTGAAGATTGTTGTTAGTGGTACACATAGCGCCTCTGCTCCTTCTCTCAGGACCCATGGAGAGATGTTATCCGGCCCCATCGCCGTTGAGGTATCTAGTTCACTTAGCAGCCTCCTCACCTCTTCCTCGGTTGTATGTATTGTGTCTAGCACTTGCTGGTGTACCCCACCCCTCTGTATTTCAGGAGTCCTTTCTGTCTCCACTGTGAATACTTCTTTAAATCTCACATTGAGCTCTTCACAAACGTCTCGGTCATTTCTTGTGATCTCTCCTCTTTCTTTCCTCAGACTGATTACCTGATCCTTGACTGTTGTTTTCCTCCTGATATAACTATGCAACAGTTTTGGATCCTACTTGGCTTTCGGTGCTATGGTATTTTGGTATTATCATTGAGCCTCTCTCCTTACCTGTGCGTATTCATTTCTCGATCTTCGACTACTCTCCTTATTCTCCTGGGCCCTTTGCCTCCGATACTTCTGCCATTCTCTAGAGCATTTATTTTTGGCCTGTCTACACCTCTGGGGAAACCAAGGACTCGTTATTTTCTTCTCATTATTTCTGTTACCCTTGGGTACAAACCTCTCCTCTGCCGTCTTGCATATTTTTGTCTCACACCTTCCATAATCTCATTGACCGATTTCCTTGCCAGTTCTGACCCACTGAACCTCGTGCAGGAAATTCCTCAAATGTGTGTGTGTGTGTGTGTGTACTCACCTAATTGTGGTTGCAGGGGTCGAGACTCAGCTCCTGGCCCCGCCTCTTCGCTGTCCGCTACTGGGTCTCTGCTCTCCCTGCTCGATGAGCTTTATCATACCTCGTCTTAAAACTATGTATGGTTCCTGCCTCCACTATATCTTTCTCTAGACTATTCCACTTCCTGACTACTCTGTGGCTGAAGAAATGCTTCCTAACATCCCTTTGACTCATCTGAGTCTTCAGCTTCCAGTTGTGTCCCTTTGTTTCTGTGTTCCCTCTCTAGAACATCCTGTGTGTGTGTGTGTGTGTGTGTGTGTGTGTGTGTGTGTGTGTGTTGTGTGTATGTGTGTGTGTGCATTCTTGAACGAGGTCACTGTTTGCGGGTTACACTTCACCAGGTTTTCCCTCTTTTGTAATGGTTTGATGAAAGTTTCGCTTATTTATATTCCTAACCAGTTTATTCTAACACTGCTATTATATAACACACTGGCGCATATGCATTCTTTTAATATCACTTAAGTTAATACACCAATTGCCCGTGAAGTTAACCTATTAATTGCATTAGGCTAGAGCTCTCTGCTTTTCCCTCGCACTGAAATATAGAGAAAGTGAGTGATCTTTTCATTTACATCTAAAGGAGAGACAATGGCAAGCCGAAATAATTTACCAAATTGCACCTACATACATATACGATTACTGGAGACGACGAGAGGACGTCGCGGTGGTACACCGACGTTGTATTCACACTGAACACTGATACCCACAGTAATATTTTTTGGGTTATCCTGAGCAATAGATTGATCAGAGTTGAGAAGAAACTTGCTAGTCGATCGGATGCCGCATCAGTTATTTGGTTGATGTGCACTTCAGGAGATGTGTTCGGTGTTATACTCACCCCAAGATCCTTTTCCTTAAGTGAGGTTTTTAGTCTTAGGCCCTATCCCATCAAGAGGATAAGGCAGTGTCTAGCTTACTAGTTCCCCTCTCTCCCCCCACCACCCCACCACTTAATCCTACCACATCCTAACCCCCCACAATACCTCAACCACTATACGGGCCTAATCACGCACACACTCTTTACACTGCTGTCCTACCTTTCCTATCTCCTTTTTGGACAATTTTCCCTCTGGCGACTTTAAACAAGACGAGATGACCATCCAGTAGCCCATGCAGTATTTTCAACTCTGGCTTATCATTGCCTTGGGCCTTGTCCCTCTCACTCCTGTAGGGTTGGCTATGTTAGGAGCTGACCTTCATAAGTCAGCTGAAGTAGATGTAGGAATGCAGGACAACAATGAAAGTTCTTTTTTTTACAGCATATCTTATGAGTCAGCTATACCTTGCTGGGCAACATGCCCATGATTATAATAATAATATAATCTTTATTTACTACAAGTAAATGTCCGTGTTTCTCAAGGGCTCCATTTATGGCCCTCTTTTCTTCCTCCAAGTCTGCCAGAGGGTTATTGCCCTTAGACTTTTCTTCAAACAGGGAAGAGTCCTTTTAATATGCTTTTTACGCTTCTAGACCTAAGACAACACTTTACGCTTGTCGATCGTCGGCAGCTGGCCTGATGGCATTATAATAAAATTAATAAAATAATTTAATAATATCTTTGTTTCTATAAGTACATGTACAAGGTATACAGGCCTAGCTGACATCAATGACATACTATTATATAGACAGCCGCTTGTGATGCCAGTTTTGTCCCAGGATGCGACCCAGACCAGTCGACTAACACCCAGGTACCTATTTTACTGACGGGTGAACATAGACAACCGGCGTAAAGAAACACGCCCAATGTTTCTACCCTAGCTGGGAATCGAACCCAGACTCTCGCCGTGTGAACCGAAAGCTTTAGCCACCAGGCCACGGGGCCTCAGCATTTACATCCGTCAACCCTCACAGTCCTCTTACGTCTTATTAATCTTATCTGGTCGCAATGTCTTCTTCCCAACTGTGAAAAACTGCCGTTCTTCTGCCTTTTCGTAAACCAGGTACTTCGGGTCATGATGCCTCACACTATCCTCCCATTGCTTTTACCAGTGTAGTTTGTAAGTTGATGGAGCAACTAGTAAATATACGTTTGGTGTGGTATTTAGAAACATACAATCCTCCCCACTAGTCCATTTGTCTATCGTAAAGGCCTCTTCACTATTAACCCTTTACTTAGATGCCTATTTTCGAAATGCATTTGGTAATAACCACTCAGTAATTGCAGTCTTTTTTTGATCCTGAAAAGGCATATGACACTACTTAGAGACATAACATCTTGGCCCAAGCTCATTCCTTGCGTCTCCGAAACAATCTACCACATTTCCGCGTTCAGGTTAATAATTTGCTTTCCCCGGACTTTGTCCAAGATGAAGGTGTCCCTCAAGGATGTGACCTTAGCACCACTCTTTTTATCCTTGTTATAAATGATCTGGCATCTGTTCTCCCATCTAATATTTGGTCATCACTTTATGTCGATGACTTTGCTATAACCTGTGCACTCGCTGACTCTCACTCCAGAATGTTTTCACCTGATGTATTGTTGTCTCTGATGCTCAATTGTACCTGTATAGCTCTCATACCCCTGAACGTGATACTGTCACATTTCTCGGCCTTCTGTTTGATTGCCGGCTGTCCTGGAAACCTGAAAGCAACTTGTCAAAGCCGGCTGAACCTCCTTAAAACTTTCTCTCACTTTTCTTGGGGGTGTTATCGTCGAACTCTCCTTCGACTGTATTCAGCCTTAATTTTATCGAAACTAGATTATGGTGACCAGATACAGTGGAACCTGGGTACTCGAACTTAACTCATTCCAGAAGGCTGTTCCAGTCCCGATCCGTTCGAATATCAAACGAATTCTTCCCAACCAATTTTCTTTTTGTTATCTGTTATCACTAATCTTCGTAGGCTCCATAGTGACTTATTTATACAAATAATTTAAAAAAAATGAGAAGAAACACGAAATAGTTTACTGCGAAGTTCTGGCAGGTCGTGTTTGTTTGGTCGAGTGCCGAACTTTGTTTGAGTAGGGAGCTGTTCGAGTGCGAGGTCCCATTGAATATTCAGCAACCTCTCACGCAACTCGTTTTAAACTTGATCACATCCATCATAAAGGATTACGTTTATATATAGGTGTTTTTCGCTCCTCACCTGTCGAGAGCCTATTTGCAGAGGTGAATGTTCCATCCTTGAACGATCGCCGTGATGCCAACTTCCTCCGTTATTTTGACATTTCTTTCACCTTTACGATCCTTCTATATACAGGATAGTAACAGACGTTAGTAGAGGTCCAATATTTGTTCGTCCTCTTTCTCTTCGTCTTCAGTCGTTATTGACTTCTCTTCAGATGCCCCCTTTATATGTACATCTTGCATCTAACAGTTCGTGTCTGTTCTTTCCCACTGACGTGCGCGATTGCTCAAATACCTTGAGTGGCTTCTCGGTCCTTTTTTCTTAACCACTTCCGGTCTCATTCTCGGGCCATTGCAGTTTACATTGATCGTCTTAAATCCTTTGACATTGTCGGGTTAGCTGCATTGTTCCCAGACAGTTTTGTATGAGGTCATTTATTAGCCTCAGCTAGTATCTTAACAGATGAGCTGTATGCAATTCTCATAGCGATTATCCGTATTGCATCCAAGCCTATCTCATCGTTTATGGTAGCGTCCGACTCCTTTAGTGCTTTGCAAGCTATCAAAAAATTTAATTCGCCTCATCTACTAGTTTTTCGTATACAACTTTGGTTCCATTGTTTTTCAGCAAAAACAAATAAATCGTTTTCTGCTGGGTACCTGGGCATGTTGATGCTCCTGGCAATGAACAGGCAGACAGCTGCGCGATCAGTGGTACACGTCCTTCCATTTTCATATACTAGAGTTATCCCATTCTCAGATTGTTTTGCTGTAATCTCTAGCCACCTTCGCTACCATTGGCAACAACGTTGGTCTGAATTAATTCATAAGAAATCACACTCTATCTTGGTCTTATTATCATCGATGTTGTCGGTGGGAAATATGCTTTCCCGTCTTCACTTTGGGTGCCCACGTCTCACTCATGGGTAACTCAGGAAGAGGTACCCAGTTCCACTTTGTGTGAATTGCCAGGATCCAATTTCAGTTTGATATATTCTGTTCCACTGTCCTGTCTATAAGCGAGCACGCGGAATTTACCTTCGAAGTCGTCACCACTAACGCCCTTACTTTATCTTCCCTCCTCGCTGACAGCCCCACCTTTGACACAGATTCCCTCTTTGGCTTTTTGACAGCAAACAAATTTATTACACAACATTTTATTATACTTTCTTTAGGACTCTTTGACCTTACAACCTGTACCCTGCAGCATTGTATGACCCTGGTGGTTTAGGGCTTAGTTTTGATAATAATAATAATAATATATGATACTGTACTTACGTTGTAGGATATGATAGTTACATTATGTGGATACGAACAGTGTATTGCTATCCAAATTTATATAATAGTTATGTTATTGGAGCATCAGCCGAATGCTAATTCCTGGTCTTCTCCGTGCAGTGACCCGACAGTACACAGAGAACAAGTTACAATGATAAGTAAAAGGACACAAATGCAACTAACGTGACATTTGTGTCCTTTTACTTAACATATTGTCGGTAATTCTACCAATATTAATACAAGTTACAATGAGTTTATAAAGTGGAGGAGGTCGGGTGAAAATCGCTTCAAGGTACATAGAGAGGAGGGTAAATGAGCAGGGCTAAGTGATGGCAATGTTCTGCTGTTACGCTATTGCATGTAGCATTGAGTGATTATTCTAAACACTGTGCATTGTGACGATCGCACTTCCTGTTGGCTTGTGCATTCTTAAAGTCCATAACATATCCACAAGTACAGCCATTAATGAAACAAGCATTGTTTAAGTTATTCCTCTGGCAAGAGCAATGGTCATCATAGATTCGGTGTGTCGATTTTTTTTATTTTCCTAAATTCAGCAGGAGAAAATATGAATAATACAATAATTGTGTTTTAAAACGTGACGTTGATTTGACCCTTCAAGAAAGGGTGTGCAGCGGCCATGGAGTGATACAGTAAGAGGATGCCACAATGGAAATATCTGGGAACACTGGTTGTGGCATTTTGTGCAATGTAATCAGGCGTCGTGGAGGTCAAATTGGTGTACATTGGCTTCAATCCGTAATTTAGAAATTGCCGACACGTTCCCTGCGGAAGAATTGGGATAAATAGTGTGGAAAACCCTTACAATTTAGGGTAGCGTTAGGGTGAGTTCCACGAATAATAATTGTGACAGAGTAATTAAATGGTGAGTGCTTAGGTTAAATTTTCTATTATTCCTTTTTATATAAAATGTATTCTCAACAGAACCCCCTCCCCTCTCCTTTCAAGTCACAAAGAGTCATACAGTCCACTTGTAATTTACCAACAGTATTGGTATTATTTTGTATGTTGTAATATTTGATAGGCCCTACTTTGTTTTGGGGTTGGAAAGAGTGTGTGTGTCTTGTAGGAAAGGCATGGTGCAGCCTAGTGTCTCTAAACTCCCACCTAGCTCTGAGGTACAACTAACATTGGTAAGTACAATAAAATGTTGCTGAGTTGAGCCCCTCAAATTAAGTAGATGAAATATTTCAGGAATGTACTTGAGAACCTCATCCCCAAAATTTTCCACAGTTTGTGATATTTCCTAAGGTTTTCCAAACATAAATTTGTGTTGGGAAAACCTCAGGAAGTATCACATAACGAATCTATGAATAATATAAAGCTTACTAGGGGAATAACTTGAAAAATGCTTGTGTCATTTATTGCTTTACATGAGGACATCCCACGGACTTAAAGAATGTCTAAGAGTCATCATAAAGTGCGCTCGTCCCAAGAGACGAGCGCAGAGCCTATCCTCAATAAATGTCTTGACAATCACATGTCTTTTACACTTGTTTGTGAGTGCTAATCGTCAAGTGAAGACACAGAGAGTTACATTGTGGGAACACCTGTGTGTTGGTACATTAATTACCATAGTTACATTGTTGCAAGAAAATAAAGGATTATTTCCCGTTGAGTATGCAGCGTCATTACGGAACCCACATTTGATAAAGCGGGTGGGAAAAAAAGATAAAGAGTTTACAAAGAGACTAATCACAAATATGAGGATTATGAGCAAGGAAGAGAAGCTAGAGGAGCTAAACCTGACGACATCAGACGGCAGAAGGACCACCTTTACCTTTGATATACCTTTGAAGAGTTTCGAGAGTTTCACTACTTTCTGAGACCGGCCATTGACCAAGCTCATCTGGTGCTTGCCTAGTCAACCAGGCTGTTGCTGCTGGAGACCCGCTGCTCCACATATCCATCACAGCCTCGTTGATCTGGCACCTGGTGAAGATTCTTATCCAGTTTCCTCTTGAAGGCTTCTACACTTGTTCCAGCCGTGTTTATGAAATCTTCTGGTAAGATGTTGAATAGTCTGGGACCCCGAATGTTGATACAGTGTTTCTTTATGGTCCCCACCGCACCCTGCTCCTCACTGGGTTTATTTTACACTTCCTCCCATATCTCTCACACCAGTATGTTGTTATGGCAGTGCGCAGATTTGGGACCAGGCCCTCAAGTACTTTCCAGGTATATATTATTATGTATATCTCTCCTAGGCTCCAGTGAGTACATGTTCAAGACATGAAGGCGTTCCCAGTAATTTACGTGCTTTACTGGCTCAATGTGAGCAATAAACGATCGCTGTATTTGTTCCAGTTATGATATTTCTCCTGCTTTGAACAAGACCGTCAGCACTGAGCAATTTTCTAAATGAGAGAGCACTAGCGATTTGAAGAGTGTCACCATCGGCATTATTTCCTTTGTTTTGAAAGTTTGCAATACCCACCCCGTCATCCTCCTGGCTGTAGTGATCTTTGTCTTATTACTTTCTGTAAAAGAAAGGTCAGCTGACATAATTATTCCCAACTCTTTCTCGTGTTCCTTTCGTTATATTTAGTGACCTTCTTGAGTGTTGTATACAGTGTTCCTTTTGAGCTCTTCATTCTTTCCATAGCTAAGCAGCTAGAACTTTACACCATTGAACGTCATGTTGTTCTCCACTGCCCACTGCAAAACCCTGCTTATATATTCCTGTATTTTTTAAGTGTCCTCTACCGTAGTGACTTTCATGTTTACTTTAGTGTCATCTACAAATGTGTGACGGGTGTTTTTATCTGTCTCTTATGAGAAACACCAGAAGTGCGAGGACAGTACCTTGGGGAACTGAGCTTTTCACCTCGCTGATGCTGAATCTTGCTCTGTTTACTACTATTTTCTGTGTTCTGTGTGTTAAGAACCCGATAATCCATCTGCCCACCTTCCCCGTAATGCCCATACCCCTAATTTTGTGCGCTATCACTCCATGATCGCATTTGTCAAACGCCTTTGCAAAATATGTGTAAATCACATCTGCATTTTGGTCGTCTTCCAACGCCTCCCTGATTCTGGCATAATGGTTCAGCAGCTGTGACAGACATGATCGTCCTGCTCTAAAACCATGCTGGTTCGGGTTATGTTGGTTGTACTGGTCGATGAAATTTGTAATCTGCCTTCTCATCACTTTTCGAAGATTTTTATGATGTGAGAAGTTAGGGATACTGGTCTGTAATTTTTAGCTAGTGCTCTACTACCTCCCTTATGCAAAGGAGCTATGTCTGCACTCTTTAAGACCTCCGGTATTTCACCTAGATCTAAGCTCTTTCTCCAAAGAATACTGAGGGCTCTTGCTGGTGGTACTTTGCACTTCTTTATAAATAAGGTATTCTATGAACCTGGTCCAGTTGCTGAGTGAGTGGGCATGTTGTCCATTTCCTGTTCGAAATCTATGGGATTTGAACTAATGTCAATTAATTGGTCTGCGCGACCTTCTGCTGGAGTGAAAAAATATTTCTGCATTTTCTACCTTGCTGTCATTTAGTGGGTTGCTGAACCCCGACTCATACTGTTCTTTTAGGATTTCACTCATTTCCTGTTCATCGTCAGTATACGAATCTCCTCTCAATAATGGTCCAATTCCACAGGTAGTTCTTAGCTTGGATTTTGCATAGGAATATAAATATTTTGGGTTTCTTGCAATATCCTGTATGGCCTTTTGTTCCCTTTGTACTTCCCCTGTTAGGTATGAACTCCTATCTGTCTTCCTTAACTGATCTATGAATTCTTGAGCAGTTACTGATGGTGGTTTATATACTAGGATAATTACCAAATTCCTATTTTCAACTTCAATGCCTAGGATTTCTACTATATCATTCGTAGAATTCAGCACTTCTTTGCAAGAGAACATATATTTTACATAGAGTCCTACTCCATCCTGTGACCTATTAATTCTATTACATCTGTACATGTTATAGGTTTCTCTCTTTATCTATCCGTCCAAAACATCCCTTGTGTATGTTTCTGTAAATGTTCCAAACATGGCATTCGCTTCTGATAGAAGCCCACTGACATAACTAACTTTGTTGTTTTTATTTGACTTCAAACCCTAAATATATGCAAATATGAAGCAGGAATTACCATTTGGGATGTTTTATTGTGCTGTTTGTTTAGTTAGTACCACTGGTGGTGTACTAAATGGTATGGGCCCAGGTGTACATACCCCTGGTTTCTCCAGTACTGAATTTGCAGTCGATTCTTTATTCGGCCCTGATGGGCTTGGTTTGGAGTGTCCCAGTGTGTTGCCCATTTGTCCCATCAGAAGCATTTTCCCTTTTTGCTTCTTTGTTTGGTCCGATCGCTTCTCTTTATGTCTTAACAAGATTACTGTTCATTTTCCATTTCTCTGTAGCGCCGTGTTCCTTTTACATGAGGTAATAAAATGTGTCAGCATGAGACGAGAGACTTTAGTAGAATGGTCGAAATATCGTGAAGTATTCCACCAAGGGTTCAGTAGCTACGACAGCTTTAAGTGTGAGTTAAAAAAAATGCTAATCTCCACTTAAGAAGTTGACGCTGCGTTCAGCACTAATTAAAGACTTAACACAACTCTTGACTCAGCTCATTAAAGGTCACCCAGAGATATGGTGGATTAAGTTAAGTTATTGAGATATTTGTCTCACACTCCTTGACACGGAGTGTAAGAGATAATAACGAAAATAAAAATAATAATAATAATAATAATAATAATAATAATAATAATAATAATAATAATAATAATAATAATAATAATAATAATAATAATAATAATAATAATAATAATAATAATAATAATAATAATAATAATAATAATAATAATAATAATAATAAAAATAATAATAATATTAATTTTCAATCATATTTTGTCTTTGATAAAACAATATATAATATAAAACAATAATATGATTGAGGTGAAGTATACCAGAAAGTGAAGACAAAATACGAGGCGAGCACTGACTTGCCCAATATCGGAAAATACTGACTGGGTTCGACAAGCCATAAAAATCCTTGTGCCCGGCAGCAATGTTGGCACAGGAAACGCCAATATAACTCTAAGGCATTCACTATCATGCCCGGCTGCAGTGTTGGCACAGGCAACGACAATATAAATCAGAGGCATTCTCTAGCCTGCTATCACAGCTCAGTAGTTGCTAATGCAAGCTATCAATAATGGTGAAACAGTATCCCGTAGGCTCTCGTTGGTGATGACAACCTGAACTGTGCCACGCTTTGGTGATGCCAGCCTGAACTATGCACCCTGTTGATGATGCCAGGCTGAACTGTGCCTGTCGTTGATGATGCCAGGCTGAACTGTGCCTGTCGTTGATGATGCCAGGCTGAACTGTGCCTCCCATTGACGATGCTAGCCTGAACTGTGTCAACCGTTGATAATGCCAGGCAGAACTGTGCTTCCCGTTGGTGATACCAGGCTGGATTGTGTCTAACGTTTATGATGCCAGTCTGGACTGTGTCTACCGTTGATGGTGTCAGTTTGAACTGTGTATACCGCTATGTGTAATATATGTATGTAATATATGTCTGAACAGTTCAAGACAAATACGAGGTCAAGCCTTGCTGGTACATCTTCTCTCCTCTCTCTCTCTGGTTGTATCCCTAACATGTTGGCACATAAAGTTTAGTAATACTGTCTACAACATCTAAGCCCTACCCGTTTCTGGTCCCCCATGTGGCTCTAGGTTTTCCCAGTCTCCTTGTGACTGAAATTCCCAATGACGAATAATTTTGTCTACCTCGGCTAGTGTATCCACTATTGCTCTGTTCCTCTCGACTTACTCTTGTCTTTGTCTCTGGTGTGTGTGTGTGTGTGTGTGTGTGTTTGTTTGCTTGTTTGTGTGATTGTATGTGTGTGTGTGTGTCTGTACTCACCTAGCTCACCTAGTTGTGGTTCCAGGGGTCGAGTCACAGCTCCTGGGCAAACTCCTAACATCCCTGTGATTCATCTGATTCTTCAGCTTCTAACTGTGTCCCCTTGTTGTTGTGTCCCATCTATGGAACATCCTGTCTCTGTCCACCTTGTCGATTCCTCTCAGAATTTTGTGTCATTATCATATCATCCCTATCTCTCCTCTCTTCCAGTGTCGTCTGGTCGATTTCCATTAACATCTACTCGTTGGACATATCCCTTAGCTCCGTGACTAGTCTTGTTGCAAACCTTTGCACTTTATCTAATTTCCTTACATGATTGGCTAGGTGAGGGTTCCAAACTGGCGCTGCATACTCCAATATAGGCTTAACGTACACAGAGTACAGGGTCTAGACTAAGTCCATATTAAGATGTCGGAATGCTGTTCTTAGGTTTGCCACGACTGTACTCTGTCTGTGGTCTTCTTTGTCCTTCCCCAATCATCATAACATTCCACTTGGTGGGGTTGAACTCCAGGAGCCAGTTGCTGGACCTGGCCTGCAGCCTGTCCAGATCCCTTTGTAGTTCTGCCTGGTCCTCGTCCGATTGAATTCTTCTCATCAACTTCACATCATCTGCAAACAGGGACACTTCGGAGTCTATTCCTTCCGTCATGTCGTTCACAATACCAGACGCAGCACGGGTCCTAGGACTGATCCCTGTGGCACCCCGTTTGTTACAGGCGCCCACTCTGACACCTCGTCAAGAACCATGTCTCGCTGTTGTCTTCCTGATAGGTATTCCCTGATCCATTGTAGTGCCTTCCCTGTTATCCCTGCCTGGTACTCCAGCTTTTGCACTAATCTCTTGAGAGGAACTGTTTTATACGCCTTCTTACATTCAAAGAAAATGCAATCTACCCACCTCTCTCTCTCTCTTGCCTTACTGCCGTCACCCTGTCATAAAACTCCAGTAGGTTTGTGACACAGGATTTCCCGTCCCTGAAACCGTGCTGGCTGTCATTGATAAGCTAATTATTTTCTAGGTGCTCCACCACTCTTCTGATAATCTTCTCCATGACCTTGCATACTATACATGTCAGTGACACTGGTCTGTAGTTTAGTGCTTCATGTCTGTCTCCTTTTTAAAATAAATGGACTACATTTGCTGTCTTCCATACTTCAGGAAGTCGCCCTATTTCGATAGATGTGTTGAAGATAGTTGTTAGTGGTACACATAGCTCCTCTGCTCCCTCTCTCAGGACCCAAGGAGAGATGTTATCTTGCCTCATCGTCTTTGAGGTATCTAGCTCACTTAGCAGTTTCTTCACTTCTTCCTCGGTTGTATGTATTGTGTCCAACACTTGATGGTCTAACCCACCTCTCTGTCTTTCTGGAGGCCCTTGTGTCTAATCTGTGAACACTTCCTTGAATCTCATGTTGAGCTCCTCTCATACTTCGCTGTCATTTGTTGTGACCTTCCCACCTCTCTTCCTAAGCCTGATTACTTGGTCCTTGACTGTTGTTTTCCTCCTGATATGGCTTTACAACAGTTTTGGGTCAGATTTGGCTTTCGCCTTCTATTCTTCTTCCATTCTCTAGCACACTTGGTTTTGGCCTCTGTACACCTTTGAGTGAACCATTTGCTCATCCTGGCTTTTTCGTTGTTCCTGTTACCCTTGGGTACAAACCTCTCCTCAGCTTACTTGCATATTGTTGTCACATATTCCATCATCTCGTTTACTGACTTCCCTGCCAGTTCCTGCGAAGTCCCTGCCTGCCTGCGAAGTCCCTGCCTGCCTGCGAAGTCCCCTCTCTTGTAATTTGGCTTCCTTCGTCTGTCCCTTCCTGCTTCCCTCTCCACTTGTAACTCTACTATGTATTCGAAGCTCAGAACCACATGATCACTAGGTTCACTCTCGCTGGTTCATCCTCTCCTCTCTCTCTGGTAGTGTCCCTTAAGTGTTGGTACATGAGGTTTTCCAGTACCACCTCCATCATCTTAGCCCTCACATTTCTTGGCCCCCATATAGCTCCAAGTTCTCCCAATCGATTTCCTTTTGGTTCAAGTCACCCATGATCAGTAGCTTTGCCCTGTTTGCATGAGCCCTTCTGGCAACTTCGGCAAATGTGTCAACCATCGCTTTATTACTCTCATCATACTCTTGCATTTGCCTCCTGCTGTTCAGTGGTGGGTTATACATCACTGCAGTTACCACCTTGGGACCTCTGTCTCCAGCTCATCAAAATCCCATCGGTTTTTGATCAGCAGTGCCACTCCTCCACCCGCTATGTTCCCTCTCTCTTTCCTCAGGATCTGATATTCCATTGGATAAATGGCATCTGTTATCATCCCTGTGAGTTTGGTTTCTGTGAGGGCAATGATGTCTGGTGATGCCTTTTTGACTCTTACGTGCCACTCCTTCCACTTATTCGTTATTCTATCAGCGTTGGTGTACTATACCTTCAGTTTCCTCTTCAACGCTGTGTTTTGGGGGTCTGTGAGATTAGGGGACCTGGCAATGTGCTGCAGGATTCTACTGCATAGTGTGGGCTGTAAGTTTGGATTGTAGTGTGTTTGGTTGTGGGATTCTGGGGGTGGTTCTGTGTGTGCTTGCTCTTGTTACTCTGCCCTTCTCTGGTTGTCCTCTGCTGATTGTATCCTTGTCTCCCTTCCTAGCTCCTTTCGCTTTTGTGTCCTCTCGCTCAGCTGCTGACGTTCTGCTTTTGTTCTGTCTTAGTCTAGGAACACCCTCTTTTATGCTGACGATTCCTTCAGCCTTGGGTTTCTCTTGCAGGATCCTGTTTCGACCGGCTATTTTCTCCCCTTCAGGTACCCCTGCATTCTCTGAAAATTTACTATCTCAGACATGTCCTTTTCACCTATTTCTTTCATTATGTTCTCAATTTCCTGTCTTTCTTCCTGCCGTCTTTCATTGTGTGTCCTTTCCTCGCTCTTCTGAAGCCCATTAATAAACACTGACTTCTCCCTCTCCTCCTCTCATTGCCTTTCTCTCTGTGTCTCTGGTTCATATTTGTACATAGCCATTTTATCCTTTTTTTTTTCCTGTAGCTCTTGGTGGAATGGTTGTGCCTCTGCATCCTCATGCTCATCCCTCTCTCCCACCACCACCTTTGCTCCCAGCTGCTCTCCCCCTTCATTGCTCGGCCCTGCTTGGTGGGAGCTGATAGGGCCTTAGCGTGAGTTATGTCTCCTTCCTTCCCATTGGGCTCCTGATGCAGTAGGGGTGTACCAGCTTCAGATACTATATCTCCTCTGGTCAATACCCCTGTAACTCGCTTCACCCTATTTACCTCATATTCTAGAGCCCTTACCCTGGCTATTGCAGCTACGACTTGTGACTCCCATTTCTTCTTCTCCTTCTCCATCCCCTTTTCCAAATCCACAGAAAGCTCTGCCTCCATCCTTTTCTCCATTTGCGTAGAAAACTCACCTAGTTTGCTCTCTCACTCTTGTTCCATAATTTTACATTGCTCTTTTAACCATTCTTCTTTACCAAAAGCATTCTCCTCTGATCCCCTGAACCTTTGACTACGCTTCTGAGGCACTATTTTTTTCTAATTGGTTATATGTTGTTGTGTGTGCGGGAGAGTGGGAGGTTGTAAGGGGGAGAGAAATGGCGAGAGGGAGGGACAGGGACAATGTGAGTGGAGAAAGACTGGGACAGGGGCTCGAGGGAAAAGGGGAGGAAAAGGTGTGTGTGTGTGTTTGTTTGTTTGTTTGCTTGTGTGTGTGTGCATGTGTGTGTGTGTGCCTGTGTTTGTTTGTGTGTTTGTTTGTGTGTGTGTATGTATGTAATCACCTATTTGTACTCACCTATTTGTGGTTCCATGGGTCGAGTCATAGCTCCTGGCCCCGCCTCTTCACTGATTGCTACTAGGTCCTCTCTCTCCCTGCTCCATGAGCTTTATCAAACCTCGTATGGTTCCTGCCTCCACTACGTCACTTCCTGACAACTCTATGATTGAAGAAATACTTCCTAACATCCCTTTGACTCATAGGAGTCTTCAACTTCCAACAGTGACCCCTTGTTTCTGTGTCCCCTCTCTGAAACATCTTGTCTCTGTCCACCTTATCTATTCCTCGCAGTATTTTATATGTCGTTATCATGTCTCCGCTAACCCTCCTGTCCTCTAGTATCGTCAGGCCAATTTCCCTTAACCTTTCTTAGTAGGTCAATATCCTTAGCTCTGGGACTAGTCTTGTTGCAAACCTTTGCACTTTCTCTAATTTCTTGACGTGCTTGACCAGGTGTGGGTTCCCAACTGGTGCTGCATACTCCAGTATGGGCCTGAAGTATATGGTGTACAGAGTCTTGAACGATTCCTTGTTAAGGTAACGGAACGCTAATCTTAGGTTTGCCAGTCGCCCATATGCTGCCGCGGTTATCTGGTTGATGTGTGTTTCCGGAGACGTGCTTGACGTTATACTCACGCCAAGGTCTTTCTCCTTTGATGAGGTTTGTAGCCTTTGTCCACCTAGCCTGTACTCTGTCAGCGGTCTTCTTTGCCCTTCTCCGATCCTCATGACTTTGCATTTGGTGGAGTTAAATTCGAGAAGCCAGTTGCTAGACCAGATGTCAAGCTTGTCCAGGTCTCTTTGAAGTCCTGCTTGGTCTTCATCCGATGTGATTCTCCTCATTAATTTCACATCATCTGCGAACAGAGACACTTCTGAGTCTATCCCGTCTGTCATGTCATTCACATATACCAAGAATAGCACTGGTCCTAGGACTGACCCCTGGGGTACACCGCTCGTCACCGGCGCCCACTGTAATACCTCATCACGCACCATGACCCATTGTTGCCTCCCTGTGAGGTATTCCCTGATCCATTCCAGTGCCCTTCCTGTTATACACGCTTGGTCTTCCAACTTCTTTACTAATCTCATATGAGGAACTGTGTCGAAGGCCTTCCTGCAGTCCAGGAAAATGCAGTCAACCCACCCTTCTCTCTCTTGCCTTACCTCTGTTACTTTATCATAGAACTCCAGGAGGTTTGTTACACAGGATTTGCCTTCCCTGAATCCGTGCTGTCTGTCGTTGATTATCGTGTTCTGCTCCAGATGCTCCACCATTCTTTTCCTGATGATTTTCTCTAAGACTTTGCATACTATACACGTAAGTGACACTGGTCTATAGTTTAGTGCCTCTTTTCTGTCTCCTTTTTTTAAAGATGGGGACTACGTTGGCCTTTTTCCATATCTCAGGTAGCTGCCCATTTTCAAGTGATGTGTTGAATATTACGGTAAGTTGCACACTCAGAACCTCAGCTCCTTCCCGAAGGACCCACGGGGATATATTATCCGGACCCATCGCCTTTGAGGTATCAAGGTCACTGAGTAACTGTTTCACCTACCCCTCAGTTGTGTGTATGCCCTCCAGCACTTGATACATCCCTTGTTGGTGACGCACCCCGTCCTGTCTACCCAGCTGCCTTCCTGCCTCCACTGTGAATACTTCCTTAAACCTCGAGTTGAGCTCCTCACATACCTCTTGATCATTACTTGTGAGTTCCCCATCCTCTCTCCTCAGCCTTATCACCTGGTCCTTGACTGTTGTCTTCCTTCTGATGAGACTGTACATCAGTTTCGGATCAGACTTGACTTTCGATGCTATGTCATTTTCGTACTGTTTCTGGGCCTCCCTCCGTACCTGTGCATACTCGTTTTTAGCTCTTCAACTAATCTCTTTGTTTACTTAGGTTCTATGCCTTCTGTACCTTTTCTATTCTCTGACACTCTGAGCCTTCGCCTCCCTGCACCTTTGGGTAAATCAGGGGCTCTTTCTGGTCTTCCCATTTAATCTTTTTCCTTTGGGTATATACCGTTCCTCTGCCTCCTTGCACTTTGCCGCTACGTATTCCATCATTTCATTTACTGACTGTCCTTCCGTTTCCCTTTCCCACAGAACCTCCTGCAGGAAATTTCTCATGCCCGTGTAGTCCCCTCTTTTAAAGTCTGGTTTGTCTCTTCCAGCACCGTTTTCCCTCTCCACCTGTAGCTCTACAATGTACTCAAAGCTCAGCACCATATGGTCGCTGGCTCCCAGGGGGTTCTCGTGTGTTATGTCCTCGATATCTGAGCTGCTCAGGGTGAATACAAGGTCCAGCCTTGCTGGTTCGTCCTCTTCTCTCTCTTCGGTCGTGTCTCTGACATGTTGATGCATCAGGTTTTCCATGACCACGTCCATCATCTTGGGTCTCCAAGTTTCTGGACCCCCACGTGGTTTTTGGTTCTCCCAGTCGATCTCCCTGTGGTTGAAATCGCCCATGTCCCGTAACTTTGCTCTGCTCAAGTGCGCTTTTCTTGCCACCTCCGCCAAGGTGTCCACCATTGCTCTGTTGTTCTCGTCATATTCCTCTCCTGGCCTCCTGCAGTTCTGTGGTGGGTTATACATCACTGTAAAGACTATCTTGTGCTCCCCAGACTGGATGGTACCTACTATAAAGTCCCTTTCTCCACACACTTCCAATCCTTCCATTTCCTTGAATCTCCAATGGTTCCTTACGAGCAGTGTGACCCCTCCTCCTCCCCTGCTCCTTCTATCTTTCCTCAGGATCTAATATCCCTGTGGGAAGATTGCATCTGTTATTGCCTCATTGAGTTTAGTTTCTGTGACTGCTATGATGTCTGGGGACATTTCACCTCTTCTTTCAGTCCACTCTTCATACTTATTCGTGATTCCATCCGCATTTGTGTACCAAACCTTCAGCCTCGTTTCCAATACTGTGGCCCTGGGGGGATCTTGGTGGGTAGGGGGTTGCTGCATGGGTGGTGGGGGTTGTATTGTTGGAGCGTGAGTTGGTGGGGTTGGGTTTGTGATGGGGTGGGGTAGTTGTGATGGTGGGTTTTGGGTTGCTGGGGTGGGGACAGGGGGAATGATGTGTGTGTGTGATGTTAAAATATATGTGTTAGTTACCATTTTGTCCTAGGCACATGTCGATTAGACACTAGGCCTGTTGTATATATATGTGTGTGTAACGAAACGTTCCTGCCTCCACTACATCACTTGCTGTGCGTGTGTGTGTGTGTGTGTGTGTAGTCAACATATTGTGGTTACAGGGGTTGCTACTAGGTCACTTCTTCCCTGCTCGGTGAGCTTTATCATACCTTCTCTTAAAGCTATGTATGGATCCTGTATCCACCACCTCCCTTTCCAGACTATTCCACTCTGTAACTGAATAAATATTTCCTAACATCCTGTAACTCATCTGAGTCTTCAGCTTCCAGTTGTGATTTCTTGTTGCTGTGTCTCATCTCTGAAACATCCTAGCCCTACCCACGTTGTCGATTCCTCTCAGTATTTTATGTTATCATGTCCCAGCTGTCCCTCCTGTCCTCCGTCGTCCTCTTCTCGAAAGACATGATCCTTTGCACTTTCTCTAATTTCCTGACGTGCTTGACCAGTTGTGGGTTCCAAATTGGTGCTGCATACTCCAATATGGGTGTGATATCCTCGGTGTACAGAGTCCTGAACGACCCCTTACTGAGATATTTGAATGCTATTCTTAGGTTTGCTAGTCGCCCGTATGCTGCAGCAGACATTTTCCTTGAGAGAAGTTTATGGCAAATACATCAATGTAACTTATGTAACTTATGGCAAATACATCAATGTAACCTGCACTTGCAACTAATCTCAAATCGTCCATCTTATTCCTAGCACTACGACTATTTGTATAATGCACTTTTAAAGCCCCCTAGACTGTATTCTATCTGCGGTCTTCTTTGTCCTTCCCCGATCTGCATGACTTTACACTTGGCGGGGTTGAACTTCAGAAGCCATTTGCTAAACTATGACTGTAGCCTCTCCAGATCCTTTTGTAGTCCTGCCTGGTCTTCCTCCGATTGAATTCTCCACATTAACTTCACATCATCTGAAAACAAAGTCACTTCTGAGTCCATTCCTTACGTCATGTCATTCACATATACCAGTAATAGAACCGGTCCTAGGACTGTCCCCTATGGAACCCCGCTCGTCACAGGCGGCCACTCGGACACCTCGTCATGTACCATGACTCGCTGATGCATTCCTTTCAGGTATTCTCTGATCGATTGCAGTGCTTTCCCTGTTATACCTGCTTGATCCTCCAGCTTTTGCACTAATCTCTTCTGTGTGTGTGTTTGTGTGTTAGTTAAACAACATTTCTGAAAATATATAAAAAATAGTTTTGTGAAAAAACAGAGTACATCTTTGGATATAATGAGTTGCAGATCAACCATTTTTATTTTCCTAAATTATGCGTGGCCGTCAACGCGTTAAATTAGATGTAAAATGTTCCTTTTAGAATTAATGCTGAATGCGAAACAAATTTCTGGAATTTATTCGTCAGAGTTAATTAGCCAGCTCTTTCCACCACAAGAAGAAATTATATTCTCTTTACTTTTATATATTAACAATAATTTTACTGTTGACAATATTACTCCCATTACTCAATTAAAATAACATTAAAAAAGCGTAGAATATATGCAACCTCTTGTTCATAAACATTATTATCCTTAGTAGTAATATCACTATACCTGCTATTACCGCTGCTGTGTCCACCTCTACCACCACTGATATTAAGCTTATTATTAACCTTATTCACACAACCCGCACACAATGGCAATCAAGTCTCTGTCCCTGACTTCCGCCTGGCTGATTTCATAGGACTGAAAAATTACCTGGGTGGGCTGAACTGGAATGACCTGACAGTGGGTCAGGTAGGTGGTGATTGCCAATATGACGTTTTCCAGAGAATAGTTCTAGCTGCTCAAACAATTTATGTTCCTATTAGGGAAATCAGATCAAACAAAAATGATCCTAAATGGATGAACAATAGATTAAAACATCTCAATGGTCAAAAGAGAACCATTTATAGGAGAATCAAAAGAGGAGAGGGGCAATTAAGTAATCAAAATATTCAGTTAAAGAGAGAAATATAAAAGGGAATAAGAAAAGCAAAAAGAGACTATGAGGTTAAAGTTGCAAGAGAATCGAAAACTAACACAAAAGGATTTTTTCAGGTATACAGAAGTAAGATTAGGGACAAGATAGGCCCACTCAAAAGTTACTCAGGTCAGCTCACCGTCAGTGATAAGGAAATGTGTAGAAATTTTAACACTTACTTCCTCTCAGTTTTTACACAGGAAGATACCAGCGATATTCCAGAAATAATCAATTATGTAAAACAGGACGATAGTAAACTATGCACGATTAGGATCACAAGTGACATGGTCCTTAGACAAATAGATAAATTAAAACTTAACAAATCCCCAAGCCCTGATGAACTGTATGCAAGGGTTCTAAAGGAATGTAAAGAGGAGCTTAGCAAACCTATGGCTAATCTTTTCAACATATCACTGCAAACTGGCATGGTGCCAGATAAGTGGAAAATTGCAAATGTAATACATATTTTTAAAGCAGAAGACAGGTCCTTAGCTTCGAACTATAGACCAATAAGCCTAACCTCCATAGTGGAAAAATTTATGGAATCAATATTTGCCGAGGCAATTCGTAGCTATCTTGAAAAGCATAAATTAATCAACGAATCTCAGCACGGTTTTACAAAAGTGCGTTCCTGCCTTACAAATTTAATAACTTTTTTCACTAAGGTATTTGAGGAGGTAGATGAATATGATATTGTGTATATGGACTTCAGTAAGGCTTTTGATAGAGTCCCACATCAGAGACTATTGAGGAAAATTAAGGCACACGGAATAGATTTTTTTTCCTGGATAGAGGCATGCTTGACAAATAGGCAGCAGAGAGTTTGCATTCTCCACCTGACTATACCCTATATATATCTTCATGTTACTCATTTTCCAGGTAGATCCGTCTGTGACTCGATAAAGCCCACTGCGTGGGCGAAACGTTGTCAATAAAGGATCACATTATACTGCTTATGTGTTTATTTTTCCATTGTGTCGGTATTTTATACCATTTATTTCCAGAGAGTTTGCATAAATGGGGAGAAATCAGAGTGGGGAAGCGTCACAAGTGGTGTTCCACAGGGGTCAGTATTGGGCCCCTTGTTGTTCACAATCTACTTAAACGACATAGATGAGGGAATAAATAGCGACATAAGCAAGTTTGCCGATGACACCAAAATAGGCCGTCCAATTCATTCAAATGAGGACATTAGAGCACTCCAGGAAGATTTGAATAGACTGATGCAGTGGTCGGAGAAGTGGTAGATGCAGTTTAATATAGATAAATGCAAAGTTCTAAATATTGGACAAGACAATAACCATGCCACATATAAACTAAATAATGTAGATCTTAATACTACTGATTGCGAAAAGGATTTAGGAGTTCTGGTTAGCAGTAATCTAAAACCAAGACAGCAGTGCATAAGTGTTCGCAATAAAGCGAACAGAATCCTTGGCTTCATATCAAGAAGCATAAATAATAGGAGTTCTCAGGTTGTTCTTCAACTCTATATATCCTTGGTTAGGCCTCATCTAGATTATGCTGCCCAGTTTTGGTCACCGTATTACAGAATGGATATAAATGCTCTGGAAAACGTACAAAGGAGGATGACTAAGTTGATCCCATGTATCAGAAATCTTCCCTATGAGGATAGACTAAAGGCCCTGAATCTGCACTCTCTAGAAAGGCGTAGAATTAGGGGAGATATGATTGAGGTGTATAAATGGAAAACAGGAATAAATAAAGGGGATGTAAATAGCGTGCTAAAAATATCTAGTATTGACATGACTCGCAGCAATGGCTTTAAGTTGGATAAATTCAGATTCAAGAAGGATATATGAAAGCATTGGTTTGGTAATAGAGTTGTCGATGAGTGGAACAAAGTTCCGAGTACAGTTATAGAGGCTAAAACGTTGTGTAGTTTTAAAAATAGGCTAGATAAATATATGAGTGGGTGCGGGTGGGTGTGAGTTGGTCCTGACTAACCATACCACGGGTGGGGTATGGTTAGTCAGGGGTATGGTGTAGAAATATACCAAGTTGGATGAATCTTATTGAAGCTAGCTGGCCCAGTGGCTTATAGGACGGTCTGGAGTTCTGAGACTCTCTGACCGCGGGTTCGAACCCCACCCGTGGTATGGTTTGTTTGCAATCGTGTCATTACGATTTCGTGAGTCATGGTCCTGACTAGCTTGTGCTACTAGGTCAGATGCCGTGCTCCTTCCTAAGTGAATGTAACCTGACCTGGCTGGGTCGGGGCATTGGCTTAAGCCGGTGGGAGACTTGGACGTGCCTCGCATGGGCCAGTAGGCCTGCTGCAGTGTTCCTTCTTTCTTATGTTCTTATGTTGGAAAAATAAACACATAAGCAGTATAATGTGATCCTTTATTGACAACGTTTCGCCCACGCCGTGGGATTTATCGAGTCACAGACAGGTCTGTCTGTGACTCGATAAAGCCACTGCGTGGCGAACGTTGTCATAAGGATCACATTATACTGCTTATGTGTTTATTTTTCCATTGTGTCGGTATTTTATACCATTTATTTCCATGTTCTTATGTTCTTATGAATAATATTCTAACTGGAACAATTCTCTGGCGGAAAGAAAACTATGGCAAGAAGAATATTTTAACTCTGACGTGAACAATATTCTTATCTGGAACAATTCTCTGCCCAGACCTGAGACCAAAGCATTTTCATTAACTAGTATTTTTCGTAATCTCTCCATGTATAATAATATACTATAATAAAGATTTTTCCCTATATACAAATATTTTTTTTTTAAATGGACTCGCCTTTCCTTGTTTATTCCTCCTTAAGGCACGTAAAAGAAGTCTTGTCAATGAAAAAATATAAAAGCTGGAAGATAAAACTTTTCCCCTGGATATTTTCCGAGAAAGTCTGAAAGTTTGCAGACACTGTCAAGTGTAGCAGGACTTACTCCTTCATAATACATTTTTCCAACACAAAATTCACATTAAATAACGCAAATGTTTCCCAACAAAAATGTAAATTTTGTCCACTGAGTTGAATTTAATCGAATTTCCATGAGATGTGTTCCCGACTGTAGAGATTTTGGCTGCAGAGTGGTGAGTGTTTCTTTCTCGTTTAGTTCGTACCAGTGACAGACGAATGTTTCTTTTCGTTCCATCGTAACTAATATGTGATGAATGATAGTCAGTATGCCCCAGATTACCGTGTGACGAAGTATTCTCTGTTTCCGTCACCTTTGTGGTACAAACATTTCTTTGTGTCATGCAAAATCAGTGCCTGAGGAATTTTCGTCCTTGTTTCGTAACTATTATCTGACGAATGTTGGACCGAGTCTCCGTAATTACTGTGAGACGAATGTGCATATTTCTACTTTAATACTGTGAGACGAAAGATAGTGCGTCTCTGTTAATACTGAGAGACATCCGTGTCTCCGTCACTGCTGTGTGAGGCTAGTACCACCCACAGCATGGATGAAAGATAGTTACCACTCTCAACATGGTGGAGAGGGGAAGGGGTTACTGAGGTACCAACAAACAAAACATGTGCTATTTAGAACAACACACAGCATGAATGTGAGCTACTGCTACCCACAACATTGGTGTCAAGACGTTGACACCCACAGCTTAGGTGTAAAGTAGTACCACCCGCAGTATGGATGTGAGAGGCAGTACCACCTACAATATAGGGATGAAATAATACCACCCACAGTAGAACCTCACAGACCGTGGATGTGAGGTAGTGCCACTCACAACGTGGCTGTGCGGGCTGAACCACACTGACCCTTGATGTGAGGTAATGCCACTCACAACGTGGCTGTGCGAGCTGAACCACACTGACCCTTGATGTGAGGTAGTGCCACTCACAACGTGGCTGTGCGGGCTGAACTACACTGACCCTTGATGTGAGGTAGTGCCACTCACAACGTGGCTGTGAGGAAGTACTACCAATATTATAGTTGTAATGTATTACCACCCACATGATTCGTTTGTAATTATGTCCATCCCTCGCATCATGAGTGGGAAGTACTTACCACCCGAAGCACAGGTACGTGGTAAGAGTATGTGTAATAGTAGTAGCACTTACATCATAGTTGTGAGGGTAGTATTACTCACAATATTGAGAGTAAAGTACTTACTGCGTATAGTATGAGTGTACGATAAGGCCCCACAGCATGGGAGTGAGCTAGTTACCACCTACATCGTAATTTTGAAGTAATTACCAACGACAGCATTGGTGTAAGGAAGTTACCATCTATATTATGGGTGAGGAAGCTATCAATAGTCTGGGTGTGACGTAATTACGACCCACAGCATAGGTTTCATGCAGTTACTTCCAACATCATGGGTGTGAAAGTCTTGCCACTTACAACATTTGTGTCATGGTAGTTCCAACCACAGCATGAGTGAAGGAAGTATTATTTCTCTCTCTCTCTCTCTCTCTCTCTCTCTCTCTCTCTCTCTCTCTCTCTCTCTCTCTCTCTCTCTCTCTCTCTCTCTCTCTCTCTCTCTCTCTCTCTCTCTCTCTCTCTCTCTCTCTCTCTCTCTCTCTCTCTCTCTCTCTCTCTCTCTCTCTCTCTCTCTCTCTCTCTCTCTCTCTCTCTCTCTCTCTCTCTCTCTCTCTCTCTCTCTCTCTCTCTCTCTCTCTCTCTCTCTCTCTCTCTCTCTCTCTCTCTCTCTCTCTCTCTCTCTCTCTCTCTCTCTCTCTCTCTCTCTCTCTCTCTCTCTCTCTCTCTCTCTCTCTCTCTCTCTTATATATATATATATATATATATATATATATATATATATATATATATATATGCAAAAGATCACAGCAAACAGGTGATATCAAAATATGCAAGACAACCACTATGCAAAAATAGAGATTCCAAGCCTTTCGTGACTACTCCTATAAGGAACATAGTTATGATATGTAGAGAGCTAGCTCTATTCAAATGGTTCTTCATATATATATATATATATATATGTGTGTAGAGAGAGGGAGAAGAGAGAGAGAGAGAGAGAAGAAGATAACTTTGTCCATGGAAGTAAAGAGGGGAATGTATGAGAGTATAATTATACCAACACTCTTATATAGGTGTGAAGCATGGGTGATGAATGTTGCAACAAGGAGAAGGCTGGAGGCAGTGGAGATGTCATGTCTGAGGTCAATGTGTGGTGTGAATATAATGCAGAGAATTCGGAGTTTGGAAATTATTAGGAGGTGTGGGGGCTGAGGAAGGGTTGTTGAGGTGGTTCGGACATGTAGAGAGAATGGAACGAAACAGAATGACCTCGAGAGTGTATAAATCTGTAGTGGAGGAAAGGCGGGGTAGGGGTCGGCCTAGGAAAGGTTGGAGGGAGGGGGTAAAGGAGGTTTTGTGTGCGAGGGGCTTGGATTTCCAGCAAGCATGCGTGTGCGTATTTGATAGGAGTGAATGGAGACAAATGTTTTTTAATACTTGACCTGCTGTTGGAGTGTGAGCAAAGTAACATTTATGAAGGGGTTCAGGGAAACCGGCAGGCCGGACTTGTGTCCTGGAGATGGGACGTACAGTGTCTGCACTCTGAAGGAGGGGTGTTAATGTTGCAGTTTTATAACTGTAGTGTAAAGCACCCCTCTGGCAAGACAGGGATGGAGTGAATGATGATGAAAGTTTTTCTTTTTCGGGCCACCCTGCCTTGGTGGGAATCGGCCGATATGTTAATAATAATAATATAAAATATATATATATATATATATATATATATATATATATATATATATATATATATATATATATATATATATATATATATATATATATATATATATAGTGTGTGTGTGTGTGTATGTGTGTGTGTGTGTATGTGTGTGTGTGTGTGTGTGTGTGTGTGTGTGTGTATGTATGTGTGTGTGTGTGTGTGTGTGTGTGTGTGTGTATGTATGTGTGTGTGTGTGTGTGTCGTGCCGAATAGGTAAAACTTGCTATTTTGCCTTAAATAGCAACAATAATTTCGCGAAAATCATTTTGAAACTAATAAAAAAAATACATTTCACTGTGTTTGTTTATTATTAAGTTACTATAAACTTATCTAAAGTATATTTAGTTGGATTAGGCTAAATTAAATTGCGCTTATTATAATAAGGTTAGGTAAATATTCTAAGGTTCTTTTGGTAGAAAATTAAGAATTTTTACATTAACATAAATAAAAAAAATAGTTCTTTAAACGTACAAGATAAAATTTTAGAAAGGACATAATTTTAAATGAGTTCTTGCCAACTGTCCAGTTTTACCTATTCGGCACACGACATATATATATATATATATATATATATATATATATATATATATATATATATATATATATATATATATATATATATATATATATATATATATATATATGCAAAACAACCACTATGAAAAATAGAAGAATTCCAAGCGCTTTCGTGACTACTCACATTATCAAGGAACTATAAAAGGAAACGTAAGAAGAAGGCTTATATAAGGGACAAGAATACACCTCACAGTCACATCACACTAACAAAGACTACACCTCACAGTAGCGTAACATCGCACGACTCTGTGAAGAGGAACATAAGAAAGGACCTGAAACTCTTCCCCAGAATTAAGATTAGTCCAATTTATCATTAAATTCTTCCCAAATTTTATTAATTATAAATGAATCAAATTTATATAAACAAAAATAAATATTCATATTATTTTCAAAACTGCTTTTAATGAAACATGATTCTATTATAAGAACATAAGAACATAAGAAAGGAGGAACACTGCAGCAGGCCTGTTGGCCCATTCTAGGCAAGTCCTTCACATTCCATCCCACTAACAGAATATTTGTTCAACCTAATTTTCAATGCTACCTAAGAAATAAGCTTTCATAATTTTATTTACTCATGTGCAATTCCCACTCAAATCCAACCCCTTTCACTCATGAATTTATTAATAGAGTGGTGGACCTGACTTAACTCAGTGAAGACGTGTCTTGTGTGCTCTCTGTGAATCTGAACAAGATGTCCTCTCTTGAGCTACTCTACCAGCAGCTGAAGGAAGAACTGAGGGTAGCTAAGCTTGAGATACAGCGATTGACTGAGGAAAACAAGAGGATTCGTAGTAATCCTCCTGTTGAGAATCCTCAAGCCAAGAAAGGAACCTGGACAGTGGCCGGAATGCATGGGACAAAGTTAAAGATCAAGAGGATGGATGGAGAGGTAGAATTAACGAAGAACCAGAAACCTGTTGTGGAAACATCGAACCGATTCTCCGTGTTACCCGATGAATGTGAGTCGACTACAGGGAACATCACGAACGACACCAAGGAAGGTAAGTACATTGTTATTGTTGGGGATAGTCAAATTAGGTATATGGATAGGGCCTTCTGCTTGAAAGAGAGAAGTAGGAGACAGAGGGTTTGCTTTCCTGGGGCTGGGATGGAGGATATTGTTAGCCGTCTGGACGACATCATGAGAGGTAATGGGATCAATCCTATTATCTGTCTCAGTGCTGGAGGCAACGATGTTGGCAGACGTAGGAGTGAGGACCTGACTAGCAGGTATAGGTCAGCAATAGACATAATTAGGAAGAAGGGTGGGAACCCTGTCATATGTGGTATTTTGCCAAGGAGAGGAGTTGGAGATGAATGGCTGTCCAGGGCAATTGGTGTCAATTGCTGGCTGGACAAACACTGTAAGGATAATGCAGTACCATTCATTTGCAACTGGGACCACTTCTATGGCC